>DF361502.1:53937-74749 GCA_000787875.1 Solanum virginianum | reverse complement strand
GAGATGGGAGGTATGAGCAGTTTCCACGGGGCAACTTGCATTTACCAAATTGATGAAATCATTGAGGCAAGAGTTCACAACTGAAAAAACAGACGTATCAATTAACTGACATGCCTTATGCACTCAATGTTTGGATTTACGAATGTGTTTCTGTAATTAGTGAAGAAATTGCACTCAAAGTGAAAAATTACATCCCTAGAATACTTAATTGGTGAGTCATCGATGTCAAGCCAAAATTTGACACGTTTATGTCGAGTATTTTTACTGAGATAATGTCCATAATCTATTTTTGAATATAATATTATATTTTCGTATTAATCTATTTATTTTTATTTTTTGAGAGTTGATACATAATCAAGTTTTTTATTATGCACTTATTATTGCCAGCAGAATGCATGTATTGATATACATCCAATGGCTGAGGAACTTGCAGTTCTTGATTTGCCTAGTGTACCAGTTTCTGAACCTTCCACTTCAAATTCTAAATCAAAGTAGGTGCAATCCAAAGATATTCCCAAGCCTAAGCAAGTAATTGAATAAGATCTTTCAGATTTTGAAATTTTTTCTACAAAACCTCCAAAGTAGTTGGTAAGGAGATTAAGTTGTGTTTTTAGTTCAACTTTCACGCAATCGCCCAAGAGGAGAAAAAAGTTCCTCGATCTCTAAACTAGTTGTACCAGATGCTAAGCAATCTGAACAAATCCTGGAGCCACCAAATCAGGCATTTTTAAAGTCTATTCATGCATTTAATCATCCTGCTCCTTCATCTCATCCGAAACAACATTCTGTCAATTCAGATGTTGAAGAAGAAGTTTTTGGATATATCAAAAAATACGTTAATATTTCTCATCCTTTATATTAGATATATTTTTATTTACAGTTGATGATTATTAATATTTTTTTATATTTTACTAGATTGACAAAAAATTTGAAGAACTTCATTCATTTATACAATTAAATCACATTGAGGAGATGAAAGTTGTTCGGAAGGAATCTACCCAGAATGAGAAGGTACTACTTTCAATATCATTTTTCCAAGTATTTTAAATTCAATCTTTTACATTTATTTTTTTTCACACAAGGGATATTGAAGGTACAAATGGAAGATTTGGGTCAAGAATGCCATGTTAATCCTTCCCATACTACTAGTAATTTATTGGATCTTTGAAATTCACCCATTGAAATGGATTTTGCCAACAATGATCGATCTCATTGATGTAAATCGTTGGTGAGGCTAAAAAAGCAATTGAGTTATCTGAGCTGGTTGCCAAAGAGGTTAAGTATACGATATATTAAATACATTTGATCTTTTTCTCATACATAATTTACTAGATTCAATATACAATTTATTAATACATCAAACTTTTTACACATGCAATATTGTATCTTATATTTTTATCCAATAATCGAGTGATGATACAACCAAGAATCAATAAGACATGGATGATGTAACAAGAATTCTAACTACAACAACCCATACTCATGACCTTGTTGAACCAATTAGGCAAATAAAATAAAATGAGGTGTTAAGTACAAAATTTACATCTATAATGCACTTATCATTATTATATATCATTACACAAATTCTATATATATTTTAAAATTTTTTAATAAATACATAAAATCAAGTAGGAAAACATACATCCTTAGATTTGTAAAGCAAACTATTACTCATGCTCTATGTTTTACTTTTCAGTCCTCACTCGGATTATACGTTTCTTAGGGCAGAATGTGCAACAATAAGAAGATCCACCACTTGTTACATCATATATTTTAGTACAAATTATGTGTCCTGGTCCTGTCGAAAACAGAACATATATAGTTGAAAGGACAAGTGCAAATGCTGAGTATAGGGCCTTAGCTGCTACAGCAATTGAGCTCACATAGAGGACCTACATTCTACAAGATATTGGAATACCAATCAAGTCTGCTCCTACACTATTTTGTGACAATATAAGTGAACTGTACATGACTGCAAAATTAATATTACATGCTAGAATAAAAAATGTAGAATTGGATTATCATTTTGTTAGAGATAAAGTAGCTCAAGAAGAGTTAATCACTCAATTTGTTCGACCCAGAGATCAATTCACACTAAGACACTGGCAAAGGACCGATTCATGTTCTTCAGAGAATCTAATAGTGGTAAACTCACCTCTAATAATTAGTTTGAGGGGAAGTGTTAAGGATCGAGACAAGAATCCTAGATGTAGAGTTCATGTTGAATTGCAACTCTATCTCTAGATAGTTGTCTTGTATTAGGTGTATTACTGTCTATGTTAGTAAGTGTATAAATACAATTATAATGTACTCTTTAAATTCTATCAGCTAATACAAAGCATTATGCAATACATTAGCCTCAAATTTCTCATATATTACTCTCGAATCTAGAGTAATAGTACAAAAATTTAGCATAATACATTTGATAATCGAATGAATTACTTTTAAGAATTCGCAAACTTTGTAAAAATACAATCATACACACAGATAGAAAAATATATACATATTAATTAACTGAAGGTTCAATGTGCTTAAACAAAAATCACAATAAGCAAAATAAAGTTTGTCAATATACAGTTGAGGGATCAAAACTGATACTCAATCCATTCACTTTTTCTGTACGATTCATAGTATTTCTTATATGATTTTCAAACATTAAAATTTAAAATTTAAAATTAATCTAACTCAATATTATTAACTCTCACTTGATAAATAAATGTGTAGCGATTTTGAATTGTGAATGTGGACAAAACACAATAGCGACAGGAGTGAATAGTGATATATGAGGCTGGAGGTACGTATTCTCCCCACAAATAATTTAGTATATAGTTTAGAAATAAAAAATATAGATTAGTTTTTGGATGATATAATATCGTAGGAAGAATGTTGCAGCATACAAGGACAAAGAGCAAGACAGTGTTCCTTAGCATTCCATAAAGTCACAAAAATCCAAATCTCCAGATATAAAATAAATGCCAAGAATAAAAACAAACACACTTGCACAAGAATCCATATCCTAATTTTGAAAGCTCTATGTCTATATATTATTATCAAATATCAATACACATTTTGGATTCTATCCCTCATCTGGACTATTAGTATTTTGAAATGATTCCTTACGTGGACCCCTCCATCTCTTTCTATTTGGATCTTTTCGATGCATCTAATAGTATCAATTTTTTCCTATCACACAAAATTAATTTGTGACATTTTGCAAAACAAATTAAAAATATTTAACTACCCTGGAAGCATTTTGTTTACCTCATGTAACTTAAGCCCCATATATTTATATAAGAGAGAAAATCAATTCGAAATGAGCTTCTAAGACATGACAATTCGATATAGCATCCTTCATTTATGCCAGGTTTGAAAAAAGGCCATAATATAGACAGTTAATTTATATTCATACATTAACTATGAAGTTCATGATTTAACTTTGGGCGACTAAGGTGCTTGAGCCGTCTCGAAACTCCCCTGAGATTTCAGAGAACAAAAGTAAAGAGGAGTTTTCAAAAGTTGTCTATTAATGATGAGGGATGCTTACATATTGGATACCCGTAAAGCTAGCTAGCTATTCTTAATCTTCTCTACATCGTCAAATAAACAAAACTAAGTTATACAATACTTTTATTCATATCCTTGTCCTTCCCTATCTCCCCTATATTTTATTTTTTTAACTCAACTTTTCATGGGAAAAAAGAACATGTGCCCTCTTTTTCTTTCCTCAAGTTTTCTATAGAAACACTTCCATCATGCCTCTTCTCACTAAGCTTTCATGACTAATTCCCTTTAATTTTCGTACATTTTCATATTCGTCGGATCGAATGTGTACACAAACACAGATATATAAAGAAAATTCCATTAAACTTGTGCAGTATTATTGTGTTGAAGCCAGTTTGAGAAAGATTGAAGAGTGTTCATATCAGCTCTATAATGTTTCTGAGTAAACTCAAGGAGCGTAGGCCATGTGAAGTCGGGATATATTCGAGGGTTGTTGGAGTCCACCAGTTCATTTGGTGGGCTCACCACCTTATCTTTGTTTGGACAAAGAAAGAAAGCAAGTGATTTCCTAGGAGTCTTGTTGTTTACCACTGCTCTATGCAGGCAACTTTTGTATCTTCCATTGGATAGAGCCTGCAAAAGGGCAAAAAACAAAATATGTTACAACCCCACTTGAACAAAATTACGTGACCACCTTTTCACCTATATTAATATCAACTTGTTCATTGGACTACATATATATGTGGGGGGGGGGGGGTCCACAACTCTCATGAATCACCCCGGACATCATATTCATGTTGTACGTCGTAATTAAGTACTTATGAAGTGAAAAGATCCTATATTACTATTTGATATCTAAATATATACGGTTTGTCTCTCTTTTATATTATTTGTTGTACGTTAATTAGTTCACTTACCATAAAAGTGTCGCCTATGTTAACCACAAATGCGTTAAAATTTGGACTGATGGAACGCCATTCGTTGTCCACAAAAACTTGAAGTCCCCCAACACAATCTTGGTGGAGTATGGTTAATGATGTTGGATCACAATGAGGCCCCGTTCCTAAGGTCAGCTCAGGTTTCTGGCATGGCGGATAGTAGTTCAGTCTCATTATCGATTCATTTTCTTCGAAAAATTCTTTGTAGTGGCTCTTCTCTACGCCTAGGCTCATCCCCAAGAGTTCCATGATCCCAAGAGAAAGTTTGTTCATGGAATTGCAATATTCTTGATAAACAACCCTGTGTAATTAAAGGGGGAAAAAAGGTTCATTCATTTACATAATCAAAAAGAGAAATATGTATTCCCTCTATTTCACTTTGCTTAACTGATTATAAATTAACACGAACTTTAAGAAAAAGAAAAGAACGTACCCAGGATGGTTAGAACTTTCACCCAATGTTCTTAGAAAATACTCTTCAACTATATGAGATGAGTTCTCTCCAGCAGAGTATTGAAAAGAGAGCGTCTCTTTCCAAGGTAACTTGGACGAAAACCTTCCGGTAAAGCTGCTAGCATAACCACAATGCTCACCGATTTTCCTCTGAGCTTTTTGCTTTTCAGAAAGTGGCAGCTCAAAGAAGGTGTCCATGTAACGATGTGCGTTGGAGATGAGATTAGCATCAACTCCGTGGTTGACTACAAGAAAGAAACCATAACTCTGACATGCTTCCCCAACAAGCTTAGCTGCTTGTTGGGCCGCGAGGGGGTCACCTGAAAGAAACCCCCTCAAGTCAATAAGGGGTACGGGAAGATCTTGTGCTACGGCACAAGGCTTCTCATGGTCAGGCCATATAAATTGTGTGGGAATGTTGGACTCACGTTTCATATGTGATGCATCAAAAATCAATGGTTTTTTCTCATCTAGCATGGGTGATTTTCCATTTGTGATCATACAATCAATGGCCATTATTGCATGCAGGGAGTTAATTTATGAGGAGCCAAAGTGAAGGAACTTTATAAAGGCCAAAGAGAGAAAGAGAGAGAGAATTGAGATAAAGGAAAAGCCAAGGCCGTTCATTGGGGAAATAGGTGAACAAAAATTGGAATCTTATAGGTCTCTCCTTAACAGAGAAAATGAACAATTTGTTGAGAAGGGCTTAATATTGCTTAAAATTGGGGTACAAGTCCATATGTTATTTGCCTTTTTTTTTTGGGGGGGGGTATATTTTTAAATATTTGTGATCATAAATTTTGTACTTATCAAGTTTTAAAAGCTTATCTTCAAAAAAAATCAAATTTCAAGAGCTAATTCAAAGTAGTTTTTAAGAAAAATTTTACTTCATAATTTTTAATAGCTTAATTGATTGACTATCTAAATTCTCACCTTGGTGATGAGAGTTCGATTCTCCAAAAAAAATTTTGAAGAAAATGAATAATTTGCCTAGAAGGGCTTAATAATGGGTAAAATTGAGGTAATGGTCCATATGTTGTTTGTCTTATGTACTGTTGACAGGAAAGCGTTTCCCGATGGTGTTTGGAGTTTCCTTTGGTCGGGTGATTGAGGCACTCAATCCCTCAACCTTTCTAAAATATTTTTTATGAATAAAGTATAACTACCTTCTTTAGCTATAATTGACATATCTTAATTTAGCTAAGGCCTTATTACTTCTCTAAATTCATTTTTTTTTTATTTTCATGGGCCTTTTATATTGACGTGGCATTTTTAATCGGATGAGTTAACTTCATTTGCTGTGTCGCCACGTATCTCTCAGCCTTTCTATTGAAGCAAGGTGCTCTCATGAATCACCCCTTTATGTTGTATTCTTCATTCATGACATGTTCCTAGTTTCATCATCAGCGGCGTTATCTTATTTAACTTAATATGAAATTTTAAAAAAAATATTTTTCATGGATAAAGCATAAATACCTTCTTTAGCTATGGTTGAAATACTAGCAACACATCTTAATTTAATTAAAGTTTTATTATTTTCCTAAATTCATTTTTTTTGTATTTTTGTGCACCTTTTATGTTAATGTGGCATCTTTAATCAGATAAGTTAGCTTCATTTGTATCACATGTGTCGCCATGTGTGTAAAATAATTTTTAAATTTTCTTTTAAAAATTGTTATTTAAAAAAATTCAAAAAAATATTTTTTTAAAAAAATAATGTTTTTAAATTTTTTTAAACAACTTCTTATTTTCTTTCTCTTGTATTTAAATAAAGCTAATACAGGCGAGTTTTTCTTCAAAAAAAAATTACATTACAATTTGTCACAATTCAACCTACCAGGCAACGCAGGCACCTACTCCAACACCTAGATTGGAGAATGCTTAATTTTCAACCAATTAAACCATGCGAAAGATGAAAGAAACAAAAGATATCACTAGAAAAAATTTTGAAGTTACCAAGTACAGGGTTAAAATCCAAATTAAAATTTCTGAAAAAGACATCTAACACTCTTAAGGATTCTAGTCTAAACAAGTACAAGAACTTCTAAGAATACATTGTAAAACACAATAATAACACAGTTCTCATCAAAAGAAAAAAGAGTAGAAGTTGTTGGAGATCGACTTTGTCTTCACATGAGAAACATCATCGATTCTGCAATTAGACTATAACCAAAAGGTATATCAAGCATATCATCAGTATAAATAATACGTAATAGTAGGCATCACAGGATAAACCTGAATCCCCCACACAGTATAAGTAAATATTCAAAAGCAAGCATGCAATAAGGGACTACATCACTCAATTTGATTACCTAACTGCCCCTAATATATGACATAATCTCAGTCTTTTAATTGCTCTATTGTCAATTCTAACACAAAAATATGAGCCTAATTCTTCTACTCCTCGTAATAGGGGTTTCGAATCCACAATCGCTGACTTGATCCTATCAATTTACTATTTTAGTTTGATCGTCTTCACTATCGCTTGGCTTAGAATATTTAGTAACTCACTCGCAAGATGCCCACATTAATCGATTTAAGGTTCTCTTCCATTTTCTCACACTGGTCTGCCACGGCGAGATCTAACCCACTATGGTAGCTCTATCACAGCAGAATTCCTCCCTTCAATGCAACCTATACGGAAACAAAAACTTGACTTTCTTTCCCAAGCCCCCTTTAACATACATAGCCATAGTATCATACACAATTTGACTCTAAGTCTCCGATTCATTGTTTAACAATCCATCAACTACTTTTCACTTAGTCATACACAACTTCATACCTGATTATATAAAATATAATGTAATAGACATTCATAATATAGTAAGATAAATGATACACGATTATATCACAATTATAGCCACTTGAACTTTCAGTACTTTCATACCAATTGTTATAAAGGATAAGCATCATCAATTACAGTTATATCAATTCCTTTATCATTGCACATGTAATTATATTCATTCACAAATAATAGTTAACAATGATCGTCTCATGGACCACACTCAAATCGTTAGCTTGTTGGCGCGACTGTTCAATAGTTAGCGTGTCAAAATATGACACACGATCCAATGTGTATTGGGACGTGACACCCGATTTAATATATGCCAAAATATAACACCTGATTCAATATGTGTCGAACGTGACATCTGATCTAATATATTTTGACATGGTACCTAATCCAACAACCACAATCACAAACACAATCATCATTACAATGAAAAATTCACACACTTGCACAATCAAGTAACAAGTTCATATCAAATATGGACCAATCATGAAACTCATATTTGAACTGTTAGTGTGTCAACGCGACACTCGATCTAATAGTTAGCATGTCAAAATATGATGATCGATTCAATATGTGCCGCATGGAACATAACACCTGATTCAATAATATGACAAAATATGACACCTGATCTAATAATAACAATCACAATCACAATCACAACCATAATGAATATTTTACAAACTTGCCTATTCCAAATAACAAGTTCATTGCATGCAATTTGATTA
This sequence comes from Solanum virginianum, assembly GCA_000787875.1. NCBI lineage: Eukaryota > Viridiplantae > Streptophyta > Magnoliopsida > Solanales > Solanaceae > Solanum > Solanum virginianum. The sequence goes on along the minus strand of DF361502.1, from coordinate 66,341 downwards.
TCGATAGTTGTTTATTAGATTTATTTTGTCCCCTTCTCTATTAATATACATGCAAACAATACTAATATGCAGTTAACAGACATATATATCACGAACAAGATATAAATCATCACCTACAATGGTGTCTTTGGTGAGGATGTATCATTACTCAAAATTCGAAACATGACATTTTAGGTGAGAGGGGTATAAATTGTTATTCTCCTGATTTTCAAATTCGATTATCTGATTATACACACACACACTTAGTCAAACAATTAAAAACCGTCAGGCCAACAATTAAGGATTAGGTTATTATCGCTAATCATAGGTTAATCACAATCTGCATAATATATTCCTAAATATAATAGCCAGACACGTCATCATTCAGACTCCAGTCCTGAAGGCCTAAACAGAATCTCTCTTGTTAATCTACATTATATTATGCGATATTATGCGATGAAAATAGGTTAATTTACAAATAATCAAGAAAGAAAAATCTAGCCTACGTAGGTACCAAGCAAATGAAGAAGGATGACAACACAATTTCTAATTTTCAAAAGGCAGAATGACAGAGGCAGGCTTAAAATCCATTGGTTATAGCCTTCCTTGCGTTAAGATCCCTTTCTCTTCCTTCTTCCTAAGCGTAGAGCAGTCTTTTGAGGATTTTTTAGGGTGCCCTAATCTATTTTACATCTCCAAGGAAAAAGAAGAATAAAAGGATATGGGTCTTTTTAATTCTATTCCGACAATCTCACTATGAAAGGTCTCATTTCGACATGGCGGCTTAGTTGTGGTGGGATTATTTCCACTATGGTGAGATAGTACTGGTCTAGATCAACTTCAAACATAAAATTTTTTGGCTCCAGCTAAATAACAACGATTTAAGTCATTACATATTTACCCTTAAAAAAAAGAACTACTTCCGATCCATTCATTGTTTTTTCTCTATTTTTTTCTATTGATTTTACTTATTCTTTTTATTTTCTTTGTCATTCCTTTTGATTTGATTTTAAATTTTATAATTTTAAATGTCTTATGGTTAAAATGAATAAATTTTGGATGGATATCAAAATAAGCGAAAAAATTAAATATAAAATAAAAAACTTAAAACGTAAAAGTTAAAGGACACTTTAATTTATTTTCAAAAAATACCTATAATTTTTTAAAGTAAAGTGAAAATATAAGAAATTAGTGAAAGAGAGAAAAATAAAAAATTTAATGTGAGGAAGAAAATAAATATTTTACAAAGAAAGAAAAGTAAGTAATTAAGATATATAAGTATTAATATTAATAATTATGTGTACTAATAAATTGTAAAATGATCAATTAAAAAATGACATGTGTCTACTTTTTTCGCTTATCACTTGCCATTAAGATAGTGTGCATACTTTCTATATCAAATCAGCATTTGGGTGTATTTATTTCATTTTTAAATAGTTTAGATGAGTAATATAATCCTAATTAAGTTAAGCTATATCGCTGAAATTTCGATCAGGATATTTATGTCTTATCCCACATTTTTAAAAACCTCTTATATTAATGAGCACTAAGTGGTAACTTAATAAAAATGATAATTGATATATTATAAAAAAATTTAATTACACTTATAAGATGGGAAAAAAAATACTAATCTTGTATTTAAGTTTGTACAAATTATTTGTTATAACACGTAGAAATGATCGAACAAGATTATATAAGTTCAACTTTTTCCACAAACTAGAACTAGATAAGGTAGGCCATATACGAATTCATGTAGTGTAATCTCTTATTTGAATCCAGGGTGTAGTATATTATAAATAATTGTTTTTATCTCATTAAATAAGAATAAAATTTCCATAAATTTTTAATTTTAAAATCTCACTTATAAAATTATGCTCAATTTATTATTTTTCTTATGTATAGTCTCCAAACCTACACTAATTAGAATTTTTCTGGATTTGTGGTGCCAAAATTTCCGTTTACAAGATTCACGTGAGGAGGAGAAAGATTAATTGCATCATGCTAGAATTTTGTTTTTTTTTTATCCTAATTATATCTTCACTTAAATGAGAAGGGAGGACTCTCAAAATGTCAGAATCTTAGTACTTCAATTGATTGTCTATTTTAATTTTCAACTTTGTTAATTAGGATTTGATTCGCTACCTTATAATTTCTCTCTCATTTCTTATTTTCCTAGTTTTTTTTAAAAAAAATCTAAAATTAGAAGGAATTACAAAATCTAAAGCACGTTTGAATTGTCTAATTTTAAGTGCTTTAAGTATTTGTGAAGTGTTTGAGTAAGTTAAAAAATCGCTTATAAGAATTTGTTTTTAAGATAAAAGGATAAAAATAAATCAAAATCATAAATTATAATTTCTAACTTATGAATTTTAACTTATAAGTCAAAAGTCGATCCAAGCATGCTCGTACTTACGTACTATTTGAGGAAAGTAACAATAATTAAGGCTTATTACCTCAAATTTTGTGGTACTTTCTTATTTTATCAAGATTCAATTTGATTAGAGCTAAATTAACTTATATCAACTTAATGTTTTAGAATTAAAAGTTAGATTTTTAAAAACTTTACAAAAAATCAATATATTGTAATTGTTCTTGTGACAATACGATTAAAAATACACTTTAAAATATTGGTCAAAATTAATATAGATTGAATCTCGAAACATGTAAAGTGTTCCATAAATTGCGACAGATGAGTAACTAATGATACTAGTGAGAGTCTATCACTCCCTCCGTCTCAATTTATGTGATATACTTTTTATTTTAGTCTATCTAAAAAAAATTAAAAAATCATATTTCTACAAATAATTTGATTTTAAATTCATCTTTAACCCTTAATGAAATGATTTATAGTCACACAAATATTTAATATTTGTTTCAGATTATAAATTTTAAAATTTTTATTTTTTTCTTAAATTTTATACTAAGTAAAAATTTAAAAATGTCACGTAAATTAAAATGGAGGAATAACAATAAGGTTAGGTTCAAATCTTGTCAAGTGTCTGTATGTAACTGAGAGAACTAGTATAAAAAATGAAAGCAGGGACAGAGGAAGCCGTATCATGCCAACCTGTAAATAGACAGTTAGTAGTTTAAATTAACTTACTACATTAGCATCAGTAGTAATCTCTTTGATTTGGAACAAGTAAACAAATAAGAGCATTTTAATTAGGGTGTTAAACGGGCTGGTTGGATTAAAATTGAGAATGTTAAAATAAGTTGAAATAGAAATTGGATTGGGTTATGACCCGTAGAAATTTACTTTGGACTCAAATGGGCTAAAATTCTTATTGGGTCATACCCGTCCAATTTGATCCGCTCAATCTCAATAATTCTAACATATTATTATTTACTTTTTATAATCACAATTTAAATTTTAATTTAAAAAATAAAAATAAAAGTAATTGATAGATAAATGATAGAAAATACAAAATAGATAGAAAACATACATTACATCAATGCAAGTAAAGAGTTTTAGAACGTTTGAAATTGGAGATTAAATAAGGCTCAATTGAGGATTATTTTGATATGGGTTAAGACTTGAATGAGTTGGGATTGAATTCAATTAAAATTATCTTGAACTCAACAAATAAAATTTTGGATGACTTAGACGAGTTACGTACATTTGGGCTTGTTTTAACATCCTTAATTTTAATACATGGTAATGATCCATTATATTGAATGAGATAAAAAGAAGGAAAAGCAAAAGTTATTTTTTAGAAGCTAAAAAACAGTTTTTTTTCCATTGAGAAACACTTTTATAAAGTTTGGTGAAACATTAATTGATACTCAACAGTGCTTTTAAAATTTACTGGTCAAACACAAATTATTTCTCACTAATTTTTTTTAAAAAATAAAGAATATTTTTCAAAATAAATTAATTTTAAAAATTTGACCAAACAGACAATTAGTTATATTTACGGGACATAAAATGATTGCACCTGAAGAAAATGACAATAAAGCAAAACAAGATATGGAAAAGGAAATTGAGTTTTACCAATTAGGACTGTCAGCATCTCCCAAGTTAGAATCCAGTTTCAGCAGAAAAGGTGAAAGAAGGAGAATTGAGGGTGACATCTGGAGAATTATAAGCTATATATTAAGCTCTTAATTACATACTTAGTATAAATATAAACAGCTATTAATGTGCTTGTGGTTGTCATTTTATGCAAGAAAATTGCAGGGGATGTAACATGCCTATATATTTATTTTTTACAAGTTTTGTGTTTGTGCTTAAGCTAATTTACTTTACTTTAAAATGTGCAACTTGCGTCCATCAAGAGTATCTAGCTAGAGGAATTAATGTTGTAAATCTAGGATTCCTTCTTTATAGAATGCTAGGTGCCAAGATCATCTAGCTACTATTTTCCAAAAATTAAACCAAAACCAAATTTATTTTCCAATGCAAATTTATAGTATAGTTTAATCTTGTGATTGACAGGCTTGCACCATATAAACAATCCAAATTTATAACGGGCATTAGTCTTTTTTTGCATGTATGTGAATAGTGAAAGACCGAATGAACTTAATGAAATGACTTTCTGTAATCTAATTACATGCCATGAACTTGTTACTTGGTTGTGTAAGTATGAGAATCATTCATTGTGATTGTGATTTTTGGATCGAATACCATGCTGGTACATATTTGGATCAGGTACCATACCTGTACATATTGGAACGGGTGTCACGCCGACACACTCAGTGGCGGAGCTGCATTGGAATTAGGAGATTCATCCTAACCCTCCTTCAACGAAAAATTATACTATTTATATTTTTTTTATGTATACATAATAGATGTCAAACCTTCTCCAATTAGTTTATGTGTATACTTTTTAAAATTTTGAACCTCCTTAATAAAAATTTTGGCTCTGCCACTGGACACATTAAATATTGGAATGGGTTCACATTGGCATACTAATAGTTTAGGTATGCGTTTCATGAGAGGCTCATCTTTGAATGTTGCATTTGAGATTGATACTGTGAAATTGTATACCGATCATGAAATGGTTATTTATAATATACTTCTGTATACATGTGGTTTTACTATGTTGTGGTTACTTTCACAAATTACATTTATAGGAATGGCCGCATGATCATATCCTACCAGTAAACTATTATTGTGTGTATTGATATTACACTTTCTTTTTCTTTGTTGAATACAAGGCATCTTCAAGCGGCTATTGATATACCTCAGATAGGAGATCGTTAGACTATCAAATTAAAGGGTGAGTCAACTCTTTCAGACTGTCGTGAATTCATATGGGATCTCAGTCCATTCTCTATGGACTTGGATATTTTAGAATTGTTTTATATTATTGTTTTCGGGATTGCGTCCCCTTACTCTAGACGTTTAATAGATTTTTGATACAATGACTTTCAGGTTCTAGGGGGTTAAATTTCGCATTGTTGGTTTAATAGTTTATTTGAGTTTATGAAAACTCAATATTTGACTGTTATTTAAATTTGTTTCCACATCTTTAAATATATTAGAATTAAATAGTATCTAATAGCAAGGGTAAAATGAATACAAATTGATAAATAATTTATTAATTTTTAGACGAAATAAATATTATTAAACATTTATTTTTAATATATAAAGAACAGAGGAAATAATTAGCACCTACAAAAGAGGATTAGATGATGCATAACAAATAATAGTGGAACCTATCTACGAAAGCACAAACATACTTTAGACAAATTAAAGTCCATTTGGCATATTAGTGATTTTTTCTTCCTCATTCCAAACAAATAAATGAAGCAATGAGTCACATATCCTACTTTAACATAGTCATGTCTAACTATATATTGACTTCAATACTTAAACAACACAAAATAATTTTATAGATAATGGTGATAATGTTTGAGCGAAATCCTCTCTAATAATTAATATTTGGGGTCAATCTCAGGTTAAAGGGGTCCGTTCAAAATTAACCAAAAATATCTGATAAATTGATAAGTTATTATGTGTCAAGGGATGGACATATCATTTATAGTACACGTTCGATATATAAATTCTCTAGTTTTATTTTTATTGGTATAATATACCATAAATATAATAAATTGCAGTTAAAAAACAAAATGAGAAAATTGAATGAAAATTTCATTTGGATTGAGACATGGATATGTCGCTCTCTTTATGGAAATTCAAGTTCACTTCGGCATAATATACACCGATTCAACAATACATTTATTGACTTATTCCCTATAGGATACAACAGCCCAACAACATTGTGTGACTTAAACAACTCCGAATTAGTTAAAAAATTTAAAGCTCCACACAAAAATACTTTCCTTCAACATATAAATACTCTCATTATATAGTGAATATAGTTGAAAACTTAGAATTTTTCTGTCTCAACTCTCTCTTTTACTATACTAACTTGACTACACTGTACTAGGCAAATTCTCCTACGGATAGCCCGAGATCCAAGTACTGAGGAGATTGATACCACAACAATGTTATCTGAAGGGAGAGGTTAACATTGGAATATTGAGCAACAGATATATCTTGATAAGAGCATCTAGAATGGAGGACTATGTCCATCTGCTTTCTAAGCCAATTTTTTAGAGTGCCCACCAGAATTGGAATTACTCAATGAGGACTTTGAAGTAGGATCCACTTTTTGATCCCGAAGCAGAGAGAACAATTGCGGTAGCATAGATATCCCTACCTTTCTTACCGCCAAATTTCTTTGAGAAGGAAGCGATCTTTTCAATAGCAACAGTAAGAAAACCTTTACAGATAGATATGACTACATTGAACAAGACCAGACCCAGTTATGCTACAGTTAAAGTTGAGGTGGATTTGATACATGATTTGCCTAAGAGGATCAACATGGGAATCAAGAAGAAAAACAGGGAGATTAGCGATAAATGGATACAGATCAAGTATGATTACCTTCCAAAATGTTACAAGACATGTAAACTTCAGGGGTACAATGAGGAGGAATGTTTTGTCCTACATTCAAAATTATTTGAGGAGAACAAGAAGAAGAACAATAAGACGGGGGCTAGCAACGTGAATAAAGAGACCAAAGGGGATAACAAGGAAGGGGACAAGACAAAGAAGAAGGGGGAGAAATTTTAGGAACCAAAACAAAAACACATAGGTGCTACTAGGGGAAGAGGCGCAGGTAGGAGGCATAGTACAGGGGTGGGATTAAAGACAGAAAAAGAAAATGGTGGCTACTGACAACAAATTCCAGGTGCTTGAAGGAAGACAGTCAGAAAGAGTAGAGAAAGAGCATCAGCAAGAGGGTGTTCATACAAAGGATGGGGACAAGGATAAACAGCAGGAGGAAACAGAGGACAGGAATCTGGAACCAAGGAAAGAAACACATAATAAGAGCACAAAGAAATGGGTTCAAGAAATTTCTTGGGGAGATACTGTAGACGCAGGAGACGAGGATACAACTAAAGAGAACTCAGACTGGGAATAGCAATGAAAAACATCAAGATACTCCAGGGAACCTTCAATTAGATAATTTGATAGGTAAATGAGTGGAAAGTCCACAAGCCATTAAGTGATAGCCAAAGTAGGAGGAACGAAAGCTTTTCATATGGGAATAATCAATCTACAGCAATAAAACAGAATAGTCCTGAAGATCCCATCAGGGAAGGACAGGATAGAGGGAAGGAGGAAGTTGAGTCAGGCAATAATTTACCAGTAAATAGGGATTAAAATCAGAAGGGCCACCAACATCTTAAGGTGAGCAACATCAACAAGGAGTCCCAGAGGGAGCAAGATGGTCTTGGTCTAGAAGAGGCAGAAAGGTCAGAAAAAGATATGCCGAAAAATATTAATGATGTGGCTAGAACTAGGGAACTTTCACCAAAGAAGATTAGAGATCTGAAGAAGGATAAAAGGAATGGCAGAATCATAGATACAAAAAATAGTCAAATTCAAACAAGGAGTAGCTTAGCCAAACTAGCAAGTAAAAAATGATGCAGTACAATGCATTATTCTGAAATATTAGATTTGTATAAACCCAAAAGGCTGTAGGGAGAGTAATAGATCCATGAAGAAGACATTATTATTCATATATAGCCCTGTTTGAATCTTTTATAGGGCCACAAGAGATAGAATCTTACAAGAGGAGGATTAGAATGAAGAATGCTTTAGTAAATTGTTCAGGCAAAATCTAGTTGTTTTGGAGTAATAACTAGAGGGGGGAGGTGATTTCTAATACCATACAACAATTGACTTTAAAATTTACACATTAGATTAATCATAAACAGATCTTAATTACTATTATTTATGCTGGATATAGTGCTATTGAAAGATTGGGATTATGGGAAGATTTAGAATGGATAGTTGATGGTCTTCAATTACCCTGGTTAGTAGGGGGACTTCAATGTTATCATGAATGAATCAGAGAAGCTTGGGGGTCTACAGTATCACAAATGGAGACTACTAATTTTATGTAATATGTTAGCAACTGTGATCTTACAGAACTGCATTTTTCTGGGAGTCTGTATATGTGGTGGAATAATAGAACAGAAGAAAATAGTATTTTCAAGAGGTTAGACAGGATTTTAGGCAATAACATTTTTTGGCAGGAATGCAACTAGAGTGAGGTGCAACATTTGGTTAGAGATGGATCAGATCATGCACTTTTTTAGGTAGCTTAAGGTTTCTTAATTTCTAGGCTAAGCATCACCGCTTTAAAGAGGTAGTGAAGGCATCTTAGGGACTGCCAGTTGAAGGATCACCTTTCAAGATTTTATATGAAAAACTGACAAGACTGAAATCAGTGTTGACTAAATGGAGCAAGGAATCCTATGATGATGTTTTTAAAAAAAGTCACAACTTGGGAGGACATTGTTTGAATGAAAGAGATTCAAATTAGAATTATATCTCTCAGAAAACAACAGAGCAAATCTCAGAAAGGCTGAGGCAGATCTGAGAAAATGCTTGAAAATTAAAAAATACTATTGGAAGCAGAAGGCAGGTATGTATTGGTTTAAAGAAGGGGATTATAATACAATATTTTTTTATTTCTATGTTAAAGGGAGAAAGAAAAGGTTAGATATTCAGCAAATTGAGGACAGGCTAGGCAGAGTGTCGGAGGTATCTCAAGAAATTAGTGAGGAAGCAATTAATATATTCCAAGATCAATTTACTAAGAACAACAACAATTTTGATGTTTTGAATACCATACCAAGACTATTGACTATTGAAGACAGGGAGCAGATAGAGGTATGGCCTGAAGAATCTAAAATCAAGCAAGTGGTCTTTGAGCTTAACAAGGACAGTGCTAGTGGATCTGGTGGTTATTCTAGGAAATTTTATCAATCCTGTTAGAATATTATTAAAGATGTCATTAATGTTGTTAGATATTTCTTTTGTGGTACAGAATTGCCCAGATATATCACTCACACTACTTTGATTCTTATACCTAAAAAGGAGTTGGTTAGAAACTTCAATGATCTGAGTCCTATCAGCCTTTGTTCATTCATTAACAAAATCATCTCTAAGGTAATCCAAAGAAGAATTGAGAAGGTGCTTCACAAGATAATATCTCTCAATCAGACAGGCTTTATGAAAGGGAGAAATATCTCTAAAAATATTTTGTTGGCTCAGAAAATAATAAAGGATATCAGTAGAAGAAAAAAATATTATAATGTAGTGGTCAAACTTAACATGATCAAGGCATATGACAGAGTATCTTGGGTATACCTTACTCAGGTAATAAGAAGATTTGATTTTGGTGAGAGAATGATTGACATGGTATAGAGGGTAACTGGTACTCTATTTTGATAAATAGACAGTCCCATGATTTTTTTCAGTCCACCAGAGAGGTAAAGCAAGGGAACCCACTATCCCAATTATATTTATTATTTTAGCTGAAGTGTTATCCAAATCAATTAATGCTTTGAATGATAAGGAGGAGTAGCGTGAAAAAATTAATCTTTTGTCTTATACAGATGATACAATCTTATTTAGCTCAGCTAACAAAAGGACAATGAGGATGATGATGTATGTTAAAGGAGTATGAAAGGGTGTCTGGACAGCTAATTAATTTATTCAAGAGTTTCATGTATTTACATGGAAAAAACCCCAGTCTCAGTGGAAGGAGATTGAAAAAGCTTACTGAAATTGGTCAGGGGATTTTTCCCTTCACATAATTAGAATGCTCCATTTTCTATGAAAGAAAGAAGAAGGAGCACTGTGAAGGCTTGAGGAAAATACACTTTAATTAAGCATGTATTATAGTCCATGCCTATCAACCTGTTCTCAGTGATGAATCTCCCAAAAGGACTTGTTAATCACATCCAAAATAATTGCTAAATTCTTTTGGAATGATTTAAGGGAGACAAAAGGTAAACATTGGATAGCATGAGATAGATTGTGCTGTCCACAGGAGGAAGGGGATATTGGTCTCAGATCTCTACATCATATGGTTGATGCATTATTTACAAAATTATGGTGAAACTTTAGACTTCTGCAGGTTCACTATAGGGTAATTTTATATGGAATAAATACTATAAAAAATTACATCTTGTTATAGCTGAGGGTATTGGAGCCTCTCACATATGGAGAAAAATGTTAAAGGTTAGGGAGGAAGTGGAGCATAAAATTTGATGGCAAGTCAAAAATGGCAGAAGCAGTTTCTAGTTTGATAATTGGACCAAGTTGGGAGTATTGTACTTTATAGAAAGTAATAATACCTCAGAATAAGATGGATGTTAGAGAGTTTGTGAAAGCTGGTCAATGGAGTAGACAGAGATTAAGCACATACTTGTCTGATGATGACATTGTGCAATATATCTGTAATGACATAAAGTCTCCTTGTTCAGAGAATGAGGTGGATAAAGCTTGGTGGATGGGTAATGCTTCAGGAATGTTCTCAGTTAAGTCTGCTTGGGAGTTAATTAGGATAAAGAATAAGTAGGTGCAAGGGAAAGATCAAGTCTGGGTAAAGGGTTTACCTTTAAAGATTAATTTGTTCTGTTGTAAAGTTTGGAAGGGTAAAATTCCTACTGATGATAACTTAAGGAGAAGGCATATCAACATAGTATCTAGGTGTTGGTGCTGTGAAGGACAAACACAAGAAACTATTCACAACACCAACACAAGAGACTATGCAATATTTGTTCCTTACTGCTCCTACAGCAAGAACAGTATGGAACTTTTTTGCTAAATGGGTAGGAGTAGATACTGAAGGTACACAGCTATATGTGGTGATGAGAAAATGGTGGGTAGGTGTTTAGTCCTCTAAAATGCAGTTGCTATGTAAGGCTATTCCCTCTCTGATTCTCTGAGAATTTTGAAAAATGAGGAATAAGTAAAGACATGAAGGGGATGTTTCTATTAGCAATATGATCCATAACATACAATCTAGTGCATATTGACTAACAGAAAATCAGAATTCCTAGATGAGAATAAGGAGTCACTCTTGGGTAGAACCACTCAATTCTATCACAGAATACATACCCAGGCTATATCACTATTTAGTCAAGTGGAAACCACCACCGATAGGATATCAGAAGTGCAACACGAAAACAACAAGATATTGTTTAGTCAAGGTCTGTACTGTTGCCAAGAAGATGTTTTTCCCACTAATGCCAAGAATGTGGATATCTCAGGGGATGGAAACAACAAGATCAAGGTTTCTTAGTAAAGATCAAATAAAAAAGAGGAAAAATGGGTTACCTGGGTTAAGCAGAGACCAAACAGTAGATTCATCAGCAGGAGAAGCAAACACGTAACGAGCAAAAGACGGAGCAAAGCTTTTCGATAAGGATTTGTCGAAACCAGGGGAGCAAGTATCGAGGAGAGGAAGGGAAGTGACATGGTTGGAAATGAAAGACTTAATTAGGAAGGTTCCTGAACTTTGGTTAATTTTGTACATTTTAAAGTGGGCCAAGTCCACACTTTTTATTATAGGCTTAGTTATTACAAACAACAACAACAACATGCCCAGTGAAATTTCATAAGTGGGGTCTGGGGAGGGTAGAATGTACGCAGACCTTACCACTACCTGAGTAGAGAGGCTATTTTCTGGGAACCCTCATCACAAAACCCATACGCAGAAAGGACTCTTATACAGATGATACAATCTTATTTAATCTACCTCTACCCCTCTGTGTAGTTACTAAAACCAACCTCTCATACCTCCTAACAGGGGCATCAATACTCCTCGCTCCATTTTCTATGAAAGAAAGAAGAAGGAGCACTGTGAAGGCTTGAGGAAAATACACTTTAATTAAGCATGTATTATAGTCCATGCCTATCAACCTGTTCTCAGTGATGAATCTCCCAAAAGGACTTGTTAATCACATCCAATACCTCTAGTTTCTCTTGAATGGTCTCATTCCTAACCTTATCGATCCTGGTGTGACCACACATCCATCTCAACATCCTCATCTCTGCAACATGCATCTTCTGGACATGTGCATTTTTTATTGGCCAACACTCCATCCCA
>DF361502.1:33139-53473 GCA_000787875.1 Solanum virginianum | reverse complement strand
CCTCCATAAAACATCTCTTGGGACTTTGTCATATGCCTTCTCAAGATCAATGAACACCATATGAAGGTCCTTCTTTCTTTCCCTATATTTCTCCACTATCCTCCGAACAAGATGAATTGCTTCAATAGTCGACCGTCCCGGCATGAATCCAAACTGATTCTCTGAGATAGATACTACCTTTCGCACCCTCATCTCCATTACTCTCTCCCAGACCTTCATATTGTGGCTTAACAATTTGATACCCCTGTAATTATTGCAGTTTTGAATATCTCCCTTATTCTTGTACAGTGGAACCATTGTACTCCTCCTCCAATCATCAGGCATCTTGACAGACTTCATAGTAGCATTGAATAGTCTAGTCAACCATTTGATGCTCATTGTACTCCTCCTCCATTCATCAGGCATCTTAGTAGTCTTCATAATAGCATTGAACAGTCTAGTCAAACATTCTTTGCCCTCCTTGACCATGTTTTTCCAAAAGTCTACCGGAATCTCATCGGAACCGATTGCCCTCCCCCTCTTCATCCTACTAATAGCCCGTCTTACCTCCTCAACTCTGAACCGCCTGCAATAACCAAAATCACGATGGTTTTCAGAGTGTGCCAACTTACCCAGCTTGATATCCCTATCACCTTTTTCGTTTAACAGTTTATGAAAGTAAGCTTGCCACCTTAATTTAATAGAGGTGTCATCCACCAACACCTCGCCCTCCTCATCCTTGATGCACTTCACTTGGTCCAAGTCGCGAGCTTTCCTTGCCCTTACTTTAGCGAGCCTATACAATCTCTTGTCCCCCCTTATCACTTAGCTCCTCATAAAGGCGCTCAAACGCTGCTGACTTCGCAATTATCACCGCCATCTTTGCTTCTGACTTGGCCAACTTATAAATTACCTTAAGCTTTTGCTTTTCATCCTCATCCCTATACTCTAACCACTCTTTGTAAGCGACTTTCTTAACTTTCACTTTGCCCTGAACTTCATCATTCCACCACCAATCGCCCTGACGTCCACCACAGGCCCCTCTCGAAACCCCTAGTACCTCGGTGGCTACCTTCCTTATGTAACCCGCAGTCGTGTCCCACATACTATTCACATTACCTTCGCTACTCCACACCTCTCACTAGTAGTCGCCTCGATATGCCCATTAAAGTCACCCCCAATGAAGATTCTTTCTATCTCTGGTATGTCTTGCACAACCTCATCCAGATCCTCCCAAAAGAGCCTTTTGACTTCCCCATCTAGGCCTACTTGGGACGCATAAGCGCTAACTATGTTCACTACATGTCTACCAACCACGAGTTTGATAAACATCATCCTATCATTGACCCTCCTAACCTCAATCACATAATCCCTAAGATTCTCGTCTACTAGGATATCTACACCATTTCTATCCTTAGAACCATCCGAGTACCACAGCTTAAACTCATCCACGTCTCGTGCTTTGGTGCCTACCCATCTAGTCTCCTGGACACACGCTATAGGCTTAGTTATTGTTTTCTAAAAATTATAAAAATACACAACTTATGTTTACATAATTTCATATAATCCCTACTCTTTTAAAAATTTACAAAAATCTCTTAAATGATACAAAATTGCAACATTTATTGATACAAATTACAATCTCCACTTCTCCATATATCATAATTAAAATCCCTTAATCCTCCTACATTTTCTACATGTATCACTGGTTTCGTTTTTGTATCAAAAAGAAGTGATTTTTGATCATTTTGAAAAACATTGGTACTAGTTGGAATTAGCTCTAACAAGTATGAGATTTGTGTAAAAGTCACTTTTGTTTTTGCATTTATTAGATTTAGCCCAATGACATAGATTGTAATTTTTTTATTTTTTGATTAATAAAATGGTGCTACGCACCATAAAATTTGATTTTTAAAAAATTGCAATTTTAATTTAAATTGTAGATAAAAAGAAGAAAAGCATAAATATTTATATAAAAAATTACAGTTGATTCATTATCATACACTTATAGTAAATTCAACGAATATTATGGCAACAATATTTGATTCAACAAACAACATTAAGTTTATATGATCGATCATAAATATCGTGAGTGACTTCTTCATATATAAATGATTATGTAATAATAATAATAATAATAATAATAATAATAATATATATATATATATATATATATATATATATATATATATATATATAAGACAATTGAGGACTAGGAAAATATTTGTATTATATTCCAAAATAGTTATATATGAAATTGAAAAGATAGAGAAATCTTCCTTTTAATCCCCAATACTTGATGCCCCTACTAATTAGGCCCATCTAATGTGTATTTGCATCGCGTAAAATTCATTAATCGTAGGATTTAAGGGTGTGAAAAATGAGTCCAAATATAAATAATTCGTCTAACTTGTTTCAATTTTTATGGGTTTGGTTCAAGATAATTTTAATTGGGTTCAATTTCAACCTGGTTCAAGCCTTAATTCATATCAAAAGAATCTCCAAATTAGCCCAATTTAATCTCTAATTTCAATCTGTTCTAGGCTCTTTACTTGCATTTATATAATATTTGTTTTCTATCTATTTTATATTTTTTATCATTATCTATCAGTTTGTAACTTTTTATTTTTATTTTCTGAGTTGAAATTCAAATTGTAGTTATAAAAATAAATAATAATATGTTAGAATTATTGAGATTGAGCGAGTTATGATCCAACTCAAATTTTAGACCAATTGAGCCCAGGACGGATCATAACCCAACTCAATTTCTATTTTAACTCATCTCAACCTTCTCAATTTCAACCCAACTCATCCGTTTGATACTCCTAGTATGATCTCATATCTTAACTCATATATATGCATTTTTGGAGCGAATACTGCAAGAAGAAAGAATTAAGCTGCAATAGTGAAATATATCGGCATAGTACTTTTGCAATTGAAACTAAAACATATATATATATATATATAACATAATGAGATGTAATAAATTAAAAGATAAGGTATGATATATTAAATGAGATGCATTTGAAACTAATATACATATATATTTAATGACTTGGTATGATATTTACCTACTCTTATCCTATAGAAATTATCAGAAAGTGACAAAGAATTGAATTTTGAAAAAAATACGTACATGTAGCGTCAAATATGTAGAAATAACAGCAAGAGTTGGGCAAATTTTTTCCCTCAAATATATTCTCTTTATTATAAGCGGCAGGTCAATATGCTTGTTTAACACTTTGAAAGTATTTTTTATTTTAATTTATTTATTTTATTTTTTAATTTTTTTATTATCTAAAAATACTATAGATCATAATAATTGACAACTTAAATTTTTTTTTTTTTCGAAACATATAAGAAAGTTGATTGATTCTTGAAATTAATCTTTCAGTATCACATAAAATGGGACAAAAGAAATAACATGTATTATTTAGTTTGGATCCTAGCGTAAAACGTATTGTAAATCTTAATAATTAATAACATTTCATTGACTCTTGAAATTCTATATGTACTACATACATTGGGACAAAGAGAGTAATATATATTATTAAAAAATTACGTTAAAAAATTATAAATCATAATAGTTAACAATTTAAAATATTTAAGACATATAAAAAGTTAAATTGACTCCCCAATCAATGTTGCATAAACAACAATAGATGAGTAACATATATTATTTTAAAATGATGTAATAAAAAAATTAAAAATTAAAAGACATAAGAAATTAAGTTGATTTCAAAATTTTATCACTTTCACAAAATTGTGACAAAGAGAATAACATATATTATTTAAAAATTATAACATATATTATTTAAAAATTTTGTTAAAAAAATATTATAAATTACAATAATTAATGACTTAAAATATCTAAAAATTATATTAAAATAATTAACTCTCTAAATGTTGTCAATATCACATAAATTGAAATTAAAAAAATAATATATTGAATTCCTGCTAGCACGGATATCTGTATTTAATATTTTAAATTTATAGGATAGTAAAAGTGAAGTAGATAGATATGTGGGGTTGGTGGAAGTTAGTAAAACCAACAGCCTGAAATAGTAGGATATTGTTTACAAATAACTAAAATAGAAGGTGCCATGAACATATATATAATAATATATGTTTCTTAATCATTCCTTTATCCACAACAGCATTCATCACTACTTTAATTTGATGTCCTTGTTTTGTTGGTACATATACTTGTGGTTGGCCAATTGCCATGCCCAATTGTCAAGCTTCTCCTGTTTGTTTCTTTCTTTTCGAGGCAAAGGCTTCTTCTGTTCTAAGTGCCCGCCAGACAGATCAAGAATGTGAACCATATCCTTTTGAGGGGCCATTAACACACATTACAACTTACAAGGTATCACAAAACTCATGTAAATATCCTTTGAACATTTCGTGTTGGATATCTCAAATGTAGATAATAATATTATATCCAAACCAGGATTGGTGATGTTTCTTAGGTCAAAAAAGTATAACAAGAGTAATATCAGCATAAACAACACGTGCTAGTAGGCCTCATCGGTCAACCCAATATCTAAGACATAGTATAAACAATCAACTAGACGACATATTGTAAGAGGCATCGTGAGTCAACCTTTGTATACTCACTACAATAGATACCACTACTCTGAACACTACAAGAATATTCCACGATATCAACCTTCCATCTACTCCGCTGCGCACTCTGATACAAATCGAGGTCTAGCCCTTCTATCACTCATGCAGGAGTTTCAAACTTACAATTGCTTGCTCGGTCTAATCAATCCATCACTTTTGTGTAATCGTTCTCAATAACGTCTCACCTAGAATATTTAATAACTCACTTGCAAGATGGCCACATTAAGACTGTTTGAGACCTCTCCTTCTCTACCTGTGCTGGCTCATGGAAGGACCGCCATGGAGACAGAGACGAATATAGGACTTCAAGAGCATGGGTGCACCATTTAAACCAAAAAAACTAGTGTTATTCGCTAGGATTGAACTCCCAACATTTAGGTAGGAAAAGAGCTCTTGAACCAGTGAACAAACTTATCATTTTGAGAATGATTCTTTTTGCTAATAATTAATATATTCTTTAAGAATTATACAAGTAATACACTAAATTTTGTCAGATGACCAGGGGTTCCCGTGACCCAAAATTGGGACCTACCCGCTATGGTTATCCCTTCATAGCAGTATTACACCCATCAAGACGGCTTACACGAAAATAGAGACTCAATCATTTACCCGCATATCTCAAGATAATGGGTTCACCTCGTAATCTGACTCTAAGTTAATAGACTCAAATTAACGGAACGTCTACTACTCTCTGCCTGATTATACATAACCTCATACTCGATTCTAAGAAATATAACAAACAGCAACGAGGTGATAAACAAATGATACACAATCACATAACAATTATGACAACATGAATAACATCATCATAATACGAAATTGTGTAAAATCTTATCTTTCAATTCTTTCTTACCAATAATTAATTATACAAGGCGAGGATATTCAATTATAGTTATATCAACTTCTTCACCATTATATAGATAATCATGGTTATGCACAGATAATCAAATTCGTTCACAAATTACAATCAATAACAGCCTCTCATGGACTCCACTCCTACATTTTTAGCATATCATGGTGACACCTGATCCAATTGTGAGCGATATTAATGTACAGTTAACAAACACATATATCATAGACAGGACATAAATCATCACCTGCAATGCAATCTCGCACTTGAAGCCATAAGTAAATCAACAGGTCCATTGTATGATATTATCAATATAAAGAAATTATCGGGTTCAAAATTATTGAAAGAATTCTAACATGTCAAATTTGCCCTTTTTTTATTCATGAATAGGCATTACTCAAGTACTTCACATGGAGCAATCAACATATACGTACGTACGTACGTACATACATATGTATGTATGTATATCCATATATGCATGTATGTATATGTATGTGTGTGTGTATATATATATATATATGTGTGTGTGTGTGTGTGTGCGCGTGTGTGTGTATATATATTTGTACACACAAATTTAAAGGATCACCAACCATTTCAACAAGAAGTATTAAGGCAAACAATCAAGGATTAGAATTTTAATGCTAATTACATATTAATCACAACCTGTGTAGTACATTCGTGCTCTAATAGCAATAATTGCACACTTAGCTAGCCAAACTTCATGCTCGAAGGCCTAAACATGATCTCTCCCGTCAGTAGACATTATATTATGCGATGAGAACAAGTTTACAACTACTCAAAAAGAAAAACTTAACCTACTTGGGCACCAAGTTGATGCTAAATGATTCTAGTATAATTTTTTATTTTCGAGCAATGAAATAGTGGAGGCAGACTTGAAATTCACAGGTCATAACTCTCTTGGCACTGAAATCCCTTCTCTTCTTTCCAAACCTAGCGAAGCCTTTTAAGGATTTCTAGGAAAACTCCTATTTATTTAGGTGTTTCAAGGAAAAGAAACAAAATAAGAATTTGTGTCTTTTAATTGTGTTTCGTCGATCCCAGGTTCCACCTGTCATGGAGGCATTGTTGTGGCAGAATTATTTTTGCTATGACGGAATAGTGCCGGTCTAGATCAACCTATATCACAAGGTTTTTACCCTGTCTAAATAATGATGGTTTGAATCGTCACACAGAAATATCATTAAAATTATAAATGTGAAGATTTTTCAAGATTAATATAAAATGACCACAACAGATTCTCAATTAATTGAACTTAACAGAGGCTAGAGCAAAGTGGAGTCCAAATCATAAACGAATGCCACTGATCCTTGGACAAATAGTATTAGTAGATTTTTTGCTTAGTTGTTCAAAGTCCACTTAATGAGATTTCAACCTTAAGCACAAAATGTGAGATTTCAACCATACTAATTGAGATACAATTAACTCAATCAATCATACAGCTCCAATTAACAAGCAAACACAAAGATGATGGGTATGCCCTCTACTTAAAGAAGTTTAACTCGTGCATTTGTTTCCTCAATTTAACACATCATATATCATCAGTATTTTTCTGGAGGAAGTAGACAAATTATAGTGATAAATAATTAGATGCTTTTATTTTCTTTTAAGTTGATTAGAAATGCATTTAGCATAATGCAAAAGGATCAAATCAAATAATTCACACGAATCCAAGAGTATCATAAGTAGATCAGGAAAAACCATCAAATCTTTTGGTCGTCTTTTCAGTTAATTAAGCACGTCAACTTTAACAAAACATAAATTCACTACTGACTGAGAGATTTGTCAACTGTCAATTTTGGATTATAAAGGCAAAAGTATGATAATTCCTATTTTAACCAATTATTTTTAAGTAGTTTGACCCCGATTAGTGTTGGTTACTCCCTCCTGTTCATATTATAAGGTACTATAAAAAATAATTTCCCCGCCCCAATTTATGTGATGCAATTACTATTTAGAGAGCCAAAATAATTTTTCATATGCTTTTTAATTTTTTTAAAAAAATTTAATTGATAATTCTTATGATTAATAGTATTTTTTATGTAGTTTAAATGTATATTTTTTAAAAATTGAAGATTCTATATCCAAATTCAAACCAAAAATAAGTAGTTTACTCCGTGTCATCTCACATAAAATAAAATAACATAGTAACTTCAACCATATATACGTATTACATTCTTTTTAAAAAAAATAAATAATGATTAAAAGCACACATGAAGTATCATTTTTTGTAGAGTTTCATATCAAAACTATCAAGTATTTGGCGTTTTTTACCTGAAATATCACCAACTATTTATCAAAATATGATTTGAAGCTGACTTTGCCAAAAGGCACGTGACAAGTTAATTTACCCATAAAATTCCGTCCACATGACGACTGACCCATTAATTTTAAAGCATGTTTTGATAATTCAAATAGAAAACTCGCAGAAAATGATATTTGATAGTTCCATTATCACGAAATGATTCGAAACCTACAAAACTTAGGTAAAGGAGCGGGAGGTACAACTTAAAGTTCCATCAAAGGAGGCAACTAACATGATGGTGGAATGGTCACAATGTCATCAAGACAAAAATGGTGGGGCAAATTAGTTCTCTACAAGAACAAATCCCATGAAACTGACAGACCCTGCAAGGTTGGATATCTAATGTTACAACTATACCTTTTCAAATTCATCAACTAGTATATGTATTTGCAGACAAATACAATTTCTTCTAGTCTTTATCCACTAAAAGATTACTTGCTTTTTTATCTCCCTCTCTATGTTCCACATTATAATTCATTGGTGGGACTTTGATTTATTAAAATAGGGAGCAAAGACTATCTCATTTGATTTTAGTCTTGGATTTGTTTTTGGGGATTACTAAGGTTGGGTAGGCTACATGGGCAATGGTTCCAAAAGTTTGTCCTCTTTAATTTGCTAACGAATCATTCGAACTTGATTCAGCAAAATATTATTTAGATATTTGATGAAATGAATAGTTCAAAATAGCAAGATGACTCATTTCAAGATCAGATGATACACTTTTTTGTCTTTTTAGTGTGAATAGATCAAATCCTAGGGAAACATTCCATATCACTAGCTAAAGTGTCATCAAAAAATTAAACTTGTTATCTAAAATAAATTTTATTTGCACAAATTTATACTTTTGGTTGAAGATGATTCAAATATTTCCAATTTGTTAACAATCCTTAATTACTCAACTTCTCAACAACCCTAATTTTCTGGTATATATATTAAACACTTTGTGGAGTACTAAAAATAAAGTTTTCCCATCCTCACTACCACGGACTGATCATCACAGCTTAGGTACAAACAGCAATGACCTTAACACAACAATTTGCTTAATGCTTACAATGCAATTTAGAAATATATAACTCGAAAGTTTTGAGCATTAAAAGTAAAAGATCTATTACTACGGGTTTAATTTAGATAACTTGAAAACATATGGAGCTTTTCTTACGTCTAATCGATGGAGACTTATTAAAAAAATACCATTTAAATCTGAAAATATACTTAAATAAATAATATAAAAATGTGATTCCTAAGTCAGATACAAGGAGGTCTGGCCTCGAAATGTAGCAATTGAGGAGTGAACCAGACTAATTAATACATTAAAATAATAAAGTAAGGATTAGCTTTGTGGTATCTTATTCTAATAATAGGGATCACGATTTATCCAATTGGTAATGACCATTAGAGGATTAGCTTTGTGGTATCTTATTCTAATAATAGGGAATCACGATTTATCCAATTGGTAATGACCATTAGCAAAATCTAAATCCAATAAACTTTAGATGAAATGCTGGAAGAAATTTAAAGAAGGAAAAAAAAGGGCTACAACTTACAAGACAAGGAAGTTATAACATTGCAAGGATCTTTTGGGGGTCATGGGCAATTTTTTCTTCTCTATTTCGTGTTCATCTTTAATTTTTGTTATCTAAGATAAATAATTTTTTTTAGATGTAAGTTTATATTTTTGGATCATAATATCTCACATTCTAAAAAAATTTATGTTCAGATAGGCATAAATTTGACCGTTAAGAACAAAAATTAAAGACTAGTTCATTTAAAAGACAAACTTATAACTTGCAAAAAAAATTCACTACTTTATGAGCTAATTATTTAAATTCACGTTAGTTTGTAATATTATGTTTCTTATAATATTTTGGGTCTCGAATACATGTATCTACCTTTTTTGGATATATGTATCAAAGATATATACACATATTAATTAGTGTGTCTAATTAAGATATATATTGAAAATCATTAATTAGGAAAATATAATTAAAAGCCATTAATTAAGAAAAAATCCATGCATAACAAATTTAAAGATATAACATATCACAACTCCTAAAAAATTTCAAAATCCTTCTCTTTTTTGGTGATGCAGCAAAATTTAGACTTCTTAACTCGGGTTCATGAATTATTTTTTAGATACATGCATTATGCATATATTTTGTCAGATACAAATACACTTAATCAGATACAGTGATAAAAAATTTGTCAACTATTAATTTTGGATTAATAGGTCGAAAATAACTACAATTTAGGTAATTATATTTCGTAACTATAGCTATAGCAGTATTTGTATATTTCGTTATACAATTCACACAATATTTGTATAATTCACTATGCAATTCAAAGTATTTGTATATTTCTCTATACAATTTTGTATATATAATTCACTATACGATTCGCAGTGTTTGTATAATTCAATATACAATTAACAGTGTTTGTATATTTCGCTATACAATTTGCGCACCATGTTTGTATAATTTGCAAATTTGTATATTTTACCATACAAACTCTCAAGTTGTAATAATGTTATATGTTAGTAGTGAGCCATAATTAATTCAAATTATAATTATGTTAACTAATTAACTAGTATATATTTGCTTGTCCGTATAATTTTTCTTCTAACAATGACACCTTTATTTGAAATATGACTCTTGGGTCTCATTTGTTTGCACTTAATGGAGGACTGAATTTGAATGGTTCACATCTTAGAATGGTAAGTATGTTTGTTTACATTTAGATTTAAGCACTTATTCGTCATGAATAGATCTTAATCATTCATATTTTGAATAAAATCTTAATCATTTAATTCGGGGTATTTAATTTTCTTTCGTAGATATTTACCATTTTTTGAATGTTAATATTATTTTTTTGTACAAAATTATTGAAAAAATAGTCGTTCAATATTTAGTGGATATTTTGGTAATTTAATTTTTCAACTTTTGATCTTTCTACTTTTAGAATAGTATGAAATGATTCAGTACCACCGACATTGTCTCTCTACCACTGCCGCTCCCACCATCAGTCACTATTACTACTGCAGTCAATCTCTACAATCAATCATCTCGACCATCACACTAGCACAGCTGTCAACTACCACCAACATCATATCTTCAATCACTACACAGATCTTCATCCACCAATACAACACCGTCAACTACAAACATCAACCAACTTCATTATCACAATTACCATTACCACCACTATCAACCGCTAGTCAATACAATATCAACTACCTCCACCATCACAACTATCCACCACCTTCATTAAAGTCAATCTTTAAGTTCGTTTGTCAAAATCAAGATAGTGGCGAGGGGCAAGTTTGCTTAATTAATTATGAGATGGCATCAGATAGCATACAGTCCTTTCCATTCAAAAACACACTAAATTGAAGCTTCATGACCATCAAGTAGCTTTTATTGGTAAAAGAAGGGCATTTTTTCAAGCTTGCTAACCATCTGTGATCATTATACTTTTGAGATGACATCAAATACTTCACAGTCTTCTCCATTAAAAAATAATCCATAACTACCGCATATATATTTTCGTCAATTGGTTAAATATCCCATCTTTTCTTTTCCTTTTTCCATGTCTAGTTTATTTTGCGTGCTTATGCGTTTTTGAGATGAGGGTTCCAAGAAACAGTCTCTCTACCTCTATGAGGTAGTAGTAAGGTCTGCGTACATCCTACCATCTCCAGACCCTATTTGTGGGATTCCACTGAATATGTTGTTGTTGTTATTGGTTAAATATACCATCATCTAAAAGCTTGGGGATCGGAACAGGAGAGATCCAAGGAGACAGAATATCTGATGAACTAGTTCATGTGTTGAGTGCATGCTGCGCCATGATATCACTTAGAGATGTTGGATTGGAAGTAGTTTTGTCTTCAAAGACTTTAGAGTTGATAAAAGACAAAAATGTTGAAACATTTGCAAGAGGGGCCAGGTGGTTATTAGCTCTTTCTTGTCCAAGTTGTACATATGACGGTAGGGACCCTTAACGTTAGAAGAGAATATGATGGTGGAACTACAATATTATACACAAAAGACAACAGTTGAGTTGACATTAGTAAGAGACTTGACACCTATAAATTTTTAAGGTAAAGGGCAATCCAATAACCTATTTTGGTTGAACCTTGCGTGTCTTTGATTCAACCAAATTCATGATCAATTCGTCTTGCAAGTTGGTCCAAATGAACCCACTTGACAAAAAACACACATTATAAGCTCTATATTCGACCTCCTTTTTCCCATTTTGGACAACTTTCCAACTTCTCTGACAGTGTTTACAGTGATCTATTGTAGGTAAATCTAGTCACAAGATTCCCCATCAATCCACTATAGGAACAATGACATCCGCATTTTTCCATATAAGCCTCCATTTCTGGAACTAGTTGGGCCTAAAATTTGCTATGGAATCTTTCTTTGTAACAAGTTTTAAAGTGATAGATTATAAATTACAATCACAAATAAAATATAAAGAAATATAATTTTATTGATAAATAATGTGAATACGAATCTGTTTATCCCTTTATTTTTCTCTCATAAGATTTCTCCGTTATTCGAGGGTCGTTAGTGACGTATTTTTTTAATTAGGATGATTTGGACTTGATCTCCATAAAAGATTTGTGTGGACCTTCTTGAAGGATTTGATTATCAAGAAGAATCAGATATATTTCGATCTCTTTATGAATATCCCTATAAATATTTTTTAATGAATATCTCAAAAATTTATAGGATATCTAAGATTTTATTTTGATCTCTTTATGAATATCCCAAGAATTTATAGAATATCTGAGATGTCTTTTCAAGAGAATATAATACATTTTATATAGGCATGAATTAGAATTTGGCATAGAATAGCCATCAAAAAACTTGAACTAAAATAGGCCTAATTTTGTAGAGACTTACAAAATTTTAATGTCTACAATATCGTTCAGTTTGGAGGAGAAGTTAGATCACTTGTCCCCAGGCCCACACACGCTTCAACTTTGTAACATTTTGAGTTGCCTCATCAGTGAACTAGCTCCGCATACAACATATAACGGAGGTATAATATATAAATATATTTTTTAACTTGATTTCAGTTGTCATTCACGTCTTCCAACTTTAAATGAGATAAAGTTGAATAAGTAGACACATAGATCTTACATAGCATAATACATGGACACACCACGTCAGACGCTAATTGTTACATGAGATGCCTCATAAGACGTGTCTATCTACTTGTTCAACTCTATACAAGTTTAAGTTTCTGCTTATGTAGACTCAAAGTTGAAGGGTGTAAATGACAAATGAGGCTAAGTTAAACAAACATATTTATATATTATGCCTATGATGAATACATTATAGAAAACTTCATCGAGCACCTCATTTCTTCATGAGCAATCCTATTCTACATTGACCAAGGAGAAGAAAGCATGTAGGTTAGCAAGGAAAGGGGAAGCTATGATCCCAAGATAGATTAAAGTGCCTATTTGGATTATAAGTCAGTCATAGTTAAAATTCTTAACTTATGAATATTAGCTTATATTTATCAATTTTAGCTTAAAATCATATGCTTATAAGCATTTTAAATTTATCCAAGGAAAAAAAAAACACTTCAAATAAGTCTATCCAAACAGAATTTTTGTTTTTTATGGTTTAAAATTAAGTGTTTAAAAGCACTTTTTCATCTAACCCAAACACTATAAAACTATTTGAAAACTTATTTGGCTTGAAACCACCTAAAATAAGTAAATCCAACGCGCTCTCAACCTAAACATTAATATGGTATTACATGGCTACATTAACTAAAGGCCCCATGCCTTTGTATGGATTTCAGGAAATGCAGGCAGTGTGTCATTCATGATGTTCATAAGCTGAGATATTCTATCAAACATATCAAAATAAATACTACAATAGCAAAATTTGATTAAATAAAAGTCCTCCCTATATAGTTTCTTTAGACCTTTCAGACATGGTCTTCAAAAATGCACAAGAATACCAGGAACAGATTTTAGCATATGAACTATGAAGATAAAGATCAGAAAGGCACCCACAAATCTCACAGGAACCATCTGAAATAGACTAATCAATTGAGAAGAAACTTCAGTGATCCCACAAAAGATGCCATCACCAATAGCCAGTACGATGCACGGAAACAGCCAAATATTCTGGAATAAAATGTCTAGAGCAGGTATCTCACACGTATCTCAGCCGAGACCACCCTGTTATTTTGGCCAAGATAGACAAAGCTACCACATAAGATCACAGTATGCATCGTTACTACTGACAATAGGAGTCTAATTAATAGAAGCAAAAGTTAATTTTGAACATAATTCAGATAAGAATACGCAAAAGTTAGTTCAAAGTCTCAATTTCTAACGTAGCAAAGAGGCGGCCATAAGTTAAAAGGGTCAACTCATTACAAACTTAACAAAACTTCTAGTGCTGCAGCTTTCTATTTGATTAAATACTCCAACAATATGTTGAAATTTTCTCAGATAATTAAACATAATTTACATGATTTAAATTCTGGTCCTCAGAAGAATATAGCTACATGCAGCCAAATGAGGATGAAACATGCATCACGTAAAATTCAGGAACAAAGAAACGGTCCAACCTACTACAACTGTCACAAGAAGGCTTCCGCTAATTATAGTTGCATATATCTGTGCCCTTATGTGATGACAGTTGGCTTTTCTCTTCCTGTGAATTCCTTTAGCTTTGACACAGAAAGAGCAAGATCTGCAAAAGATATCTAGATAAAGTTTCAAGGAAAATGGGAATATTTCATAGTTGACCTCGTAGCTGAACGATCTAACCTATCAATGGTTTCAACGCAGTTTGAGCATCCATGTCATGTTTGGCTACATCCAGCTCAAACTGTTCGATATATATTCTGACTGTTGCACCAGCAGACCCAGTACCCTGTAAAATTGAGATCTGCAGTTGATTCAACTTGATAACTACAGTGTGCAGTACCCAGATAAAATACAAGAGAGAGGTCACAAAAACCCGCACAACATACTAAGATACTAGTCCCTCCATGAATATTTAAACGTCTCATTTGGCCCCTCTAACATGCTTTTCCAGAAGAAAACTGGATAGAACACTAGTTAGAAATCAATCACATTTTTTCACGGAGTAGTTTGAAAATATGGATTACAGGTTACAGTTTAGTTTCAGTTATTTACACTTCAGATTATACTACTCCTGTTCTCAGAGATTTAAATAAGGAGCCCATACAGACCGATAGACGAAAGATGATCCGTGACCCGTCACTGAAAACAAAGCGAATCCCCTGTTTGGATGCGACACTTCCATCAACCTGAGAAATGCATAACAACTAATCAAAAATTTCAGGAAGACAGTTAGTCATTTTCATTCCTAAGAAATCTCAGAACTTACAGGATCAGTATAGGCAAAGTCATCAGCAAAATCTAGGATATAACTTCCTGCAGGAAAACATTCAGTACTGAAAGAACTTAATATACTAAGAATCTTGACAACTTTAACTTGAAAATGAAAACTTACCATACTTATCACCAGCTTTGCTTTTAGAAATCAAATCCCGAAGATACTCGATCATGTTATTTGCTCCTGATGATTCACATTCCTGGTCACAAAATTATGATCAAGTGTTACTGTTAATCATCTGGTCAATCAGTAATCCACGAATCACTCCAGAAGACAGGAACTAAAAATAACTGTAAAAAGATGTTTAACAGACACAAAAGGTCATCATATAACAAAATATGCTTGCCTCATAGTCATATCTCGAAAAGAAGTTCCTTCCATAGGTGGCCCAATGCTTCTTCACAACATCAGCAACAGAAACCAATTTTTCCCCTGATTTTTTATCCTTATTCTCATATGCAAGTATTGAAAGCCAAGCTAAAACAGCCCTGTCAGTTTCAAGTTCAAAATTAAGATCACAAAGAATTGATAGTTGTTATGCTAAGCTAAAGCTTACAATAGAGCAACAATTCATTTTGGTGATATAGATTAAGAGAAGAATCTCTTATGGACAAATAAATTCTCATATTGCGAAGACACACAGATACAGCAATATCCACTGGCATCATTTCAGATGAAATTGAAGAGTAAACTAGCAGCAGTTTCACAGGATGAGGGTTCAAAAAACGGGTACAATCAACAATAATGTCATTATATTACTAACAATGTAGGAGTAGATGTTCTCATTCTTATTTGCCTTTACGCCACAGCATCAAAATGCAGCAAGGAAAAGAACACATCCGAAGCAATATTTAACCCAATTTGGCAGTCACAAACTACTTAAAGAATCACTAGTGAACATGTAAACATACCATATACCATCTTTTTCGCGGATGTGGTCAGAACCAGTCCCAAAACTTTCTTCACCACAGATTGATAATTTTCCAGCATCCATTAGATTACCAAAGAATTTCCAACCCGTTGGCACCTGAGAAGCATAACTTGAGAAGTATAGTTGAAAAGTGCAGCATCATCAAAAATTAAAGAAACAGTAAACAAGTGCTAACCTCAAAAAAGGGGAGGTTTAGCTTTTGGGCAACGCGATCTAGAGAACCACTAGTGGGCATTGATCGAGCCACCTCAGAAGAATATAGCTACATGCAGCCAAATGAGGATGAAACATAGTCACAAGATTCCCCATCAATCCACTATAGGAACAATGACATCCGCATTTTTCTGTCAAATTTGTGATGTGTACGGACCAATAGCATAGGTGCATAAAAGGCTTAAGAGCTTCAGACCTTGGGTCCGGACTGGAAATATGGAATAGCATCTTGGGCATTGGCAGCAATAATTGCAACAGAATCAGATGGAGTAACAAAAAAGCTTCTACCAAGAATCATGTTTCTATCACCATCTCCTGCGTAAGTGTACAAGTGAAAATCAGACTTTGTTTCCATATGGCAGATTCGCGTCGCATTCTGTCATTTAGCATCTAGAAAAGAACTGTTGAGGATGAGAAGATTGCAGTGTATAATCGCAAACTTGGCATACACATGGTAAAGACTTTCTAATTAGTTAAGATGCGAAAAACAAAAAAGAAGTAAATGCAAAACTAGTAACTCAAAGCTAAAAAATATAATTAGGGCATAACAATTTAAGTAAGCTGAATGAAGCTCAAGACGATTCATCATTATATGTCTTCCCATCCTCAACATCCTCCATGTTGTTTCTTGTCAACGTGTACAACAATTAATCAAAATAATGCCAGATTTGGATCCATGCCTGCTTTACCTTCATGCTGACTGAGTTTCAACTAAAAACTCTTTCCCCTTTCTCATTACAAATGGGCTTCAACAAGAACAAATGGACTCATCAATGCTACCTATCGTACTAACTTCATTAAAGAATAATTTCAAAAAGAAACACCCCACACACAAATCTTAGACTAATTATAATTCCTATTTAGGTATCCAGTGTATGAATACATCTTTCTGCTTGGCATTTTTCTCTGCACAGAGAACCACAAGCCCCAAAAGGGAGGCTCAACATTCAAACAAATCAAGATAAGATTTCAAGAAAAAATTGAATGGATCTCTTTTGTTCGATTTATGCAAGAGTGTAGGGATGAAGATGAAAAGCGAAGGCTTAAGGAGATCTATGAGACAGCTAAGTCAAAAGCAAAGATGGAGGTGACGAGTGCTAAGACAACAGCGTTTGAGCGCCTATATGAGGAGNCAGGGCAAAGTGAAAGATAAGAAGGTCGCTTACACAGAGTGGTTAGAGTGTAGGGATGAAGATGAAACGCAAAAGCTTAAGGTAATCTATAAGACGGCCAAGTCAGAAGCAAAGATGACAGTGGCGAGTGCTAAGTCAGCAACGTTTGAGCGCCTTTATGAGGAGCTAAAGCGATAAAGGTGGGGACAAGAGATTGTATAGGCTCGCTAAAGTAAGAGAAAGGAAAGCTCGCGACTTGGACCAAGTGAAGTGCATCAAGGATAAGAGTGAAGTGCACAAGGATGAGGAGGGCGAGGTGTTGGTGGATGACACTTCCATTAAACTAAGGTAGCAAGCTTACTTTCATAAACTCTTAAATGAAAAAGGAGATAGAGATATTGAGCTGGGTGAATTGGCACA
Source organism: Solanum virginianum (assembly GCA_000787875.1). Classification (NCBI taxonomy): domain Eukaryota; kingdom Viridiplantae; phylum Streptophyta; class Magnoliopsida; order Solanales; family Solanaceae; genus Solanum; species Solanum virginianum. The sequence goes on along the minus strand of DF361502.1, from coordinate 35,622 downwards.
CTCCAAAAGTCATCGTGATTTTGGTTATTGCAGGGGGTTCAGAGTTGAGGAGGTTAGAAGGGCTATTAGTAGAATGCAAAGGGGGAGGGCGATCGGACCTGATGGGAGGTTAGAAGGGATATTGGTAGGATGAAGAAAGGGAGAGTGATCGGACCTGATGAGATTCCAGTAGATTTTTGGAAGAAAATGGTCAAGGATGGCATAGAGTGGTTGACTAGACTGTTCAATGTTATTCTGAAGACTGCCAAGACACCTGATGAATGGAGGAGGAGTACAATGGTTCCATTGTACAAGAATAAAGGGGATATCCAAAACTGTAACAATTACAGGGATATCAAGTTGTTAAGTCATACTATGAAGGTCTGGGAGAGAGTGGTGGAGATGAGGGTGAGAAGAGTAGTGTCTATCTCGGAGAATTAGTTTGGATTCATGTTGGGGTGGTCGACTACTGAAGCAATTCATCTTGTTCGGAGATTAGTGGAGAAATATACGGAAAGAAAGAAGGACCGTCATATAGTGTTCATTGATCTTGAGAAGGCCTATGATAAAGTTACAAGGGATGTCCTATGGAGGTGTCTAGAGGTCAAAGGTGTCCCAACGGCATATATCAGGGCGATTAAGGACATATACGATGGAGCCAAAACTCAGGTAAGAACGGTGGGAGGAGACTCAGAGTATTTTCCGTTGAGGTGGGACTCCATCAAGGATCTGTGTTGAGCCATTTCCTGTTTGCCATGGTGATGGATGAGCTGAAGCGATCTATCCAGGGGGAGGTACCATGGTATATGCTATTTATAGATGACCGTACTAATTGATGAGACTCGGACTAAAGTTAATGATAGGTTGGAGGCCTGGAGACACGCCTTGGAGTCCAAAGAATTCAAACTGAGCAGGACCAAAACTGAATACTTGGAGTGCAAATTCAGTGTTGTGAGGTATGAAGCAGACATTCATGTGAGGCTTCAACCTATCCCCAAGGAAGAAAACTTTAAGTATCTGGGGTCCATCATCCAGAGTAGTGACGATATTGACGATGATGTCACACATCGTATTGGGGCAGCATGGACTAAATAGAGGCTTGCCTCTGGAGTATTGTGTGACAAGAAGATACCACCTAAACTCAAAGGTACGTTTTACAAAATGGTGGTTAGACCACATTTACTGTATGGGTGGAGTGTTAGCCAATTAAAAATGCACATGTTCTAAAGATGCATGTCGCAGAGATGAGAATGTTGAGATGATGTGTGGTCACACCAGGAGTGACGGGATTAGGAATGAGACCATTCGGGAGAAGCTAGAGGTGGCCGCCGTGGCTGATAAGATGAGGGAAGCAAAACTGTGATAGTTTGGACATGTGCAGAGAAGGAGTACCGATGCTCTTGTTAGGAGGTGTGAGAGGTTGGTTTTGGGAGTTACACGGAGGGGTAGAGGTAGACCGAAGAAGTATTGGGGGCAGGTGATCAGACAAGATATGGCGAAACTTGATCTCACCGAGGATATGACCTTAGATAGAAAGGAGTGGAGGTCGCGAATTAGAGTAGCAGGCTAATTGGTTAGTAGGGTTAAGTGGATCTCTGGCATTGGGGTATAGTAGGGTAGCAGGAGTAGTCGTGTTTATATCACTGGTTGGAGGGTTAAGTGGTTGTCTGGCCTTGGGGTATAGAAGGGTAGCAGGAATAGTCGTGTTTTATATCATATGTTGTCATTATCTGTCGTTTATGCGCTAATTTTATCATATTTACATACTGTAATGTGCTTTTGGTTATTAGTCGCTCTTTCAGCTCCCTTTTCTTTCCTTTTTATCATATCTAGTTTATTCTGCCTATGGATTTTTGAGACGAGGGTTCTCAGGAAACAGCATCTCTACTTCTATAAGGTAGTGGTAAGATCTGCGTACATTCTACCCTCCCCAGATCCCACTTGTGGGATTCCACCGGGTATGTTGTTGTTGTTGTAAAGGACATTATTTTTAATTCATTTTTGGAGTTAAAATATTTAAAAACAAAACATCATGATTTAGCTTACAACAAGCAAATAAGTTTTGAACATAATTATACAAGTTATACAAGGCCCTTTTGTAAGGTAGAAGTACAAACTAAGATATAGTTGAAATACTAAAGAAAATGACTTAAATGGGATAAATGAGAAAAACTGGAATAGTTGGTCTTCTAAAAACTCTTCTAAATCATTTCTAAACAATTATACAAGGAAATATATGGAGATGTTATCATGCTTATTCTCATGTGTAATAAAGTTAGAAATTAGAATTCGTCATTTGTTTTGATCTGAACATTTTCATTTTCATTCTCCATATAGAATCATGCGCAAGAGAAAGAAGCGATCATTGTAACTAAGCTTTCAGCAATTGTACAAGCATGCAATTGAAAGACTATGACCACTGAATATTTGTTGAGACTAAATGTCTTATTGCCTACCTTTTTCCCTGGCCTTCTTTTCATTTTAGAAATTTAGGGGGGGGGGGG
>DF361502.1:12724-33063 GCA_000787875.1 Solanum virginianum | reverse complement strand
GGGGGGGGGGGGGGGGGCGAAGAACAGTGGAATATCTAACTAAATGTTTCTGATGGCTTCTAACTTTGATTATCTTTTCTAAATATTTTCCTTACATATAAGATTCAATAAATTTTGAATTTCAGCCAAGCATGTTATATATGTTCTCTGATTAATTGAAAGACAACACCGGTGAAGTGTTGCAGCAGAAGATTTTTGAGCATACCATCACTTGCAGCACCAAAGTCAGGTCCATTTTCTCCATACAGTATATTCACCAAATCCTCAGCATACCTTGACCAAAATAACTAAAATGTATTAGTTCTTTTCAAGAAGTTAAGGAACATCTACTTCAATAGATGCTCTTTTCTTACGTAAGGTTAGGGTCTGGATGACCATGTCCAAAATCTTCCAGTGGCACTCCATTTGCAATAGACTCCTACACAACATACCTAGATGATAAAGCTACAACCAAGAACACTCAAGATAGTCCGATAGCTAAAGAAAAAACTCCAAGGCATACATACCAGGCTAGCTCCTAGTTTGTCAACCAAAATGGGCTTTGCATAAGCCCCAGTAACTGCATGCATGGCATCAAATACAAACCTGTCAGCAGCATCAGACGTTAACATGGCAATAAGAATGATGAGCAAAGATACCCAGAGGACGGGGAAGGATAGGAAGAAGGATTCAAACATATATACATATATACATACTAGTCACAAGAGCCCGTGTCAGCACGGGCCCAATACATGCCCTTTTTTTTGTCTCGATTTATGTGACATTGATAGATTTTTTATACATGTTTTTAAATTTTTAAGTTGTTAATTATTGCAACTTATAGCACATTTTATGTTATTTTTAAATAATATATGTTACTTATTTTGTTCCTAGCAACAACAACATACCCAATGGAATCCCACGAGTGGGGTCTGGGGAGGGGCAAATGTACGCAGACCTTACCGCTATCTCATAGAGATAGAAAGATTGTTTCTGGGAAATCCTCATCTCAAGAATCAAGCCCTATAAGCAGAATATACTAGATATGGAATAAAAGGGGAAAAGAAGAACGACTAATAATGAAAAGTAAATGATAGTATGTAAATACGAAAAAGTAACAAATATTAGACAGATAAAGACAACACAGGATATAAAAATACGACTACTCCTATCAACCTATTATAACATACGGCCAGACATCAATCTACCCTTACTAGCTTATTAGCCTGCTACCATAATACGCGACCTCCACTCCTTTCCTCGGTGAGATGAAGTTTCGCCATATCCTGTATGATCATCTCCCCCCAGTACTTCTTCGGTCTACCTTTACCCCTACGTGTAACCCCTAACTCCAGCCTTTCGCACCTCCTAACAAGAGCATCGGTACCTCTTCTCTGCACATGTCTAAACCAACATCGCTTCCCTCATCTTGTCAGCCACAGGGGCCACCTCTAACTTCTCCCGAATGGTCTCATTCTTGACCTAATCACTCTTGGTATGTCCACACATCCATCTTAACATTATCATCTCCGCGGCTTGCATCTTTTGAACATATGAGTTTTTTATTAGCCAACACTCTACCCCATACAACAAAGACGGTCTAACCACCATTCTGTAAAACTTACCTTTTAAGTTTATATGATATCTTCTTATCACACAATACTCCAAAGGCAAGCCTCCATTTCGTCCATGCTGCCACAATACGATGTGTGACATCATCGTCTGTATTGCCACTACTCTGCCTGATAGACCTAAGATATTTAAAATTTTCTCTCTTGGGAATCGACTGAGTGTCAAGCCTCACTTTAATGTCTGCTTCATTCCTCACAACACTGAATTTGCACTCCAGGTATTCTATTTTGGTCGTGCTCAATTTGAACCCTTTGGATTCCAAAGCCTATCTCCAAACCTCCAATCTATCATTAACTTTAGCCCGAGTCTCATCAATCAGCACTATGTCATCCGCAAATAACATACACATGGAACCTCCTCCTAAATAGACTGTGTCAGCTCATCTATTACTAAGGCAAAAAGGAAAGGGATCAATACAGATCCTTGATGAAGTCCCATCTCAACAGGAAAATATTCTGAGTATCCTCCCACCGTTCTTACACGAGTTTTGGCTCCATCATACATTTCCTTTATCACCCTAATATATACCATTTGAACACCTTTCGCCTCTAGACATCTCCATAGAAGACATCCCTCGAAACTTTGTCGTAGGTCTTCCTAAGGTCAATGAACACCATATGAAGGTCCCTCCTTATCTCCCTATATTTCTCCACTAATCTCCGAACAAGATGGATTGCCTCTATGCTAGTGTGTTGACATGCATACATCCTCATACATCACATCATGAAACATGGAAAGTTGAGAACTGTGGAACCACATTTTTGAAAGAAAATGGAACACCTTTAAAAACTCTTGACCACGAGTTTGGTGGCAAGGGGATGAGATATTGATATCATGAGTCCTTGGCCACAAGCTGGGTGGTGAGGTAGTTGATACATTAATATTGTGACGAGGTATATGGTATGCGAGACCCTCATGGGATATGTCTAGAAGCCTTAGCTCAGCAAGTATATAGCACAGGCTATACAACAGTCTTGACTCCACCATACCACCATGTATTGCATCACTTTTTTGCATTTGTATGACATTGGTACTTGAGATTTGAGCTATATGATGACTCTTGGTGCAACTTGTACTATGTATTAGTTTATTCACGTTGTTCTATAGAAATTGGCGGCACTAATGTCAGACTGGTTTGTCTTGTATGCAGGTGGAAGTGTTCCTAATTTATTGCATAGTTTAATCAATTCCTAATACCCATTGGTCAAACCTACTGGGTATGTAAATTGTACTCACCCCCTACTTTTGCGTCCCCTTTTGGATGCAAATTCTAGACAGGATTATCCTCACAGCAGCTGATGTTTCTAGCGGAGATCCTATATCAGAGTTGGTGGTGAGACTCAATGCATTCGGACCACTACCAATTCTATCTTAAATTGTAATCTTTACGTTTATTCAGAAACTGAGTTGTATGTAATATTCTAGAGTTTTATTACATGCTCTTTATACTTATGACACCAGATTTTGGGATATTTCATTGTTGTATTTCTTTTTCCTACGCTTGTGGCCTGACTTCCCTTTGGGAGTCTCATATGTGATTTTACTTTTCGACCTACACATCAAGTCGAGTTGGAATGTGTGCCATATGGAAGAGTTCTCTTTTTTTTTTTTGAATAATGGACGGAGTTCCTTTTACCATCCTATCCCATTTGCAAGTACTGATCATTGATCCAGTAAAAGAACCAAAAAGATTTGTGTCAAAATATCATATGCCAAGAAGAACAGAAGTCCTTGGATGCATAATGGATCTTGAAGTATTACCTCTACATCTCCCTGACCAAATCCACCTACATTAGGGTTACTCGTAGGTTGATCATTTAGAGTCGAGTTTACGCACTTTCCTCCTTTGTCAATAAGCTTTCCACTCCTAAAGTCACGTCTTTCAGTACTAGGACTGAATCAAAAATATGATTTTCGACTTGCCCTTTGCCCAAAGATAGTTGTTTCCACCATTGATAGCTCTCTGGGAAAGGGGGGGGATGTGCATACAAAGACAAATGATAATAATTTGACTTCATTTGCTTTAACAAATAGCTTACAAAACTAAAACTAATTACCCCCATAGCCAGCACAAGAAACTAGTTGGAGACACAAGTCGAGACCCCAGATTTTCTAGCATCTTCTCGGTACAGTTCTACTCACGGAAAGGAACTATTATTTTGAACAAAAAATTGTGAAGATTAGGAAGTTGAGAGAATAACTTATAACTCGAAAAATTGGAAGAAAATAAGTTTCACCAAATGTACCGGATCACCAGAAGGATAGAAGAGGAGGATATAAGTTTCTATCTTTATCTTATATTTCCGGTTAAATGGCCCTTTCAAAGACTTCAGAGGTATTTGATTTAACAACATGTTGTGCAGGGTAGTAGCAAGGGGATTAATAATGCAAGGGCTGTAATGCGGAGATTATTTCTTTTTGAATGTTTGTTTCATTTTATTAAAAATTAAATATACACTATAATTAATACATGTGGTTATTTTTAAACTAAATGAAATTGAGTTTATCATTATATCCTTGATATTTTGTACCAAAATTTTGCTTACAAGATTCTATTCCAATCCTTAAAAAAAGAAATTGGATGGAAAAAGCCTGTGACACAAGAAGAGCAAGAACCTGTCATTCCTCACAAACCTTGCAGAATACCAAAACTTCCCTTTCTGAGATATGAATTAATCTTAATTTGTTGGGTCTTAGTCACCAAAAGAAAAAGGAAAAAGAAAAGGAAACGAAGGTCAAATTGGACGTCAATCAGTTAAGCTGCCTCCTTTTCAGGGAAGCCATTCACAACTTTATATTCTGGTTAGGACCATTATTGAAGCTTCTTTTTGCCTTGGCAATGGACAAACTAATGCAAAACACTCAAGGGGAGATCCCTCAGTGCATGTTATTCACATATGACATAATATTGATTGACAAATCATGAGGCAGAGCTAACACAAGGCTGGAGGTTTGGAGACGGATCTTAGAGTCGAAAGATTTACAAGACCAAAACTGAATACATAGAGTGAAAGTTCAGTGATGTGACTCATGAAACGGACGTAGAAGTGAGGCTTGATACACAAATCATTCCCAAGAGAAGAAGTTTCAAGTACCTGTGGTCAGTAATCCAAGGTAATGGGGAGATCGACGATGATGTCACAAATAGTACTAGAGCATGATAAAATGGCTCACATTTAGTGTCTTGTGTGATAAGAATGTGTCACCGAGACTTAAGAGTAAATTCTACAAAGTGGTGGTTAGACCGACTATGTCATATAGGCAGTCTCTCTAGGAGTTTCTGGCTATTCATTTATGTCACTATTTAGCATGTGTTGTCATGCTTCTTTTAGTAGTTTTGTCTGGACTTCTTTTAGTAGCTTTTTCGAACTGCTTTGTAATGCTTTTACTTGATCCGAGAGTCTATCAGAAACAACTTCTCTACCTCGTAGGGGTAAGGTCTGTGTACACACTACCCTTCCCACAATTATACAAGATAGGTTGTTGTTATATAAGCATGTTTTATACAAGCGTGTTTTGCCCAATCAAGAACTCCTATGTCCAAAAGATGAATGTAAAAGAAATGAGGATGTTGAGATGGATATGTGGACATAACAAGAGTGACAAGCTTAGAAATGAAGATATTCGAATCAAGGTGGGAACGAACCCGTGGTGGACATGATGTAGAAAGCGAGACTGAGATAGTTTGAGTGTGTGAAGAGGAGAGGCGCAAATGCTCCAATAAGGAGGTGTGAGAGATTGGCCATGGTAGGCCTGAGCTGAGGTAGAGATAGGCCAAAAATATACTGGGGAAAGACAATTAGGCATGACATCATGCAGCTTCAGCTCATAGAGGGCAATGACCTTTGATAGGAGAATGTGGAGTTCGAGAATTACGATAGAAAGATAGTAGGTAATAAAATGTATTTTCTTTCCATTACCATGAGTATTAGCAATATTCTTATAATGTTTTATTCATAGATTTCTATCACATTCTGCTATTTATTAGTATTTTACTGTTGTTTCTACTTGTTACTATTTTTTTTCTTTTCATCTATCCTTGAGCTAAGGGTCTATAAAAAACAGTTTCTCCACCTTCTCAAGGTAAGGGTAAGGTGAGTGTACATACTACCCTCCTAGACCCCATTTATGGTATTATACTGGATTTGTTGTTGTTGTTGAAGCTTTTTTTCCGAAGTGTTGAAAGGTTAAAGAAGAACTAGTATATTAACATTAAGGGAGTTTTGGCCTTTTAGTATTTGATCCCAGTATAGGTACTATTCCCTTTGTTTCAAAAAGAATCACCTACTTTCCTTTTTAGTCATTTTCAAAAAGAATCACTCATTTCCTCTTTTAGCAATACTTTAATTTTAACTCTCCGCATGGCATGTTTAAGGCCACAAGATAAAAGGGCATTTTGGTACATTTGACATAACTTTAATTTAGGATCACAAGATTAAAAGATCTTCTTTGTTTTCTTAAACTCCATGTCAAGTCAGACTAGGTCATTCTTTTTTAAAAGAAGGGAGCACAAGGATTCCTATTCCATGCTTTATGTGGCTGGTTTTGTTGGATGGAAATATGTAATATGTCAAATACAAGCAAACTTGCAGTAAAAGGGGTTTAGAGTTGTACCAGATGTAAGCATCCAAGGTTGTGACGTAAATAGTCAATGAAGTGGATTTTCTAGGTGATTTTTTTCATTTGTCCAAGCCGTGAACAAAGTTATCCAGTACATGCGTTGTGCTGGTTGAGGTAGCTCCTGTGAATTAGTCAAGGTAGGCCAAGAACCACGATTATTAAGAAAAGCTTTGTACAAGATGTTATATGTTCATTCTTCAGTGGTGATGTAGCTCTGCATTTTGCTTTGACCTTGGATAGGCTGAATTAGGTGATGCGGGGAGGTTAAATTGGCTAAGAAGAATAGTAAAGGAGTATGTGAAATACACTTCTGTATTTTAAACATAGTTTAGACCCCCCCAAAAAAAAAAAAAAAGCAAGAGATACTTAGGTGATGCCAATGCATGGTCTTAGAAATAAATAGTTCTGTATGTAGAAACCAACTCCTCCCATCTCTCAAGTTTCGGTGAGACACTCTTTCATCAGAAACCTGAGTTCTAGTATTGTTCATCACCTACTTCAATATTAAAGGACCCAAGCTTATCATTGGAACATTCAAATTTGTATAATAAGTAAACCTTATACTTCTAGTTTGGCTTCCTCTTCAAAGGTATTGTCGTTTCTCAACTTGCTCAAGGGGAGGCAGCTAATGAAGCACTGAATCGGAATCAATAGTACTTTCCTAAGAAGCTAGATAGAAGAATAGAAGATTTATTGAATCCTCGCCTTCGCTTTAGGCTTCAAAAATTTTAATCAAATGTGAACTTCATGATTTTATTTTCACTTAAATAATATAAAATTTAGATAAAAAATAAAAACTATAAAGACCTTTGTAGGAAAAAATATATATTTATATTTTATATTAGATAATATTTTAGAATTTTAAATCAAGCTACCCACATTTTCATGTTAGTAAATAAAACTTTAGAGACCATCATCCAATAGATCCCCTCTTAAGGCTCTAAACCACCTACTCTTTTAATAATCAACTATAAAAATGAGTCCAAAGTTAAAAAGAAAACAAATTTCTTTAAAAAATTCTAAAAGGATAACTAATTTTATGAAGAATAGATACGAGAAAGAGACTTTAATTTCCAGTCTCCTATTTATTTATTTTATTTATTGAATTTGAGATTTTATAAAAGGAAAAATAGTAGATTATCTCTTTTTCTAACAGATAAAAGAATCTAAAAATAAATATTCGATCGAACTATCTTTTTTCCTTCGATCCGTGGAAAGATATACTCTGGAGTTTTAGATTTATTTATATGAAGTACGAAGGAAAGGGACCGTTTGGTCTTTGAAGAGTTCTTTCAAAATGTAAGGAAAGAAACCGTTTGGTCATGGATTTTTTGAGATCAAGAGGGCAAAGGCGCAGAGGAATGTGCGCCTTACCCCAATGCCATAATAACGTTATCTCATATAAGAAACAACAACGGTCCAAGTTGAAAAAGTAGAAAAGGTTCACGTCATTACTCCATTTTATTTTTTTTAATTTTTTCTTTGTTAACTGTTGTTTATTTTTCTTATGTTTTAAGCTTTTGCCTTACATTTTTCTCCTTTCATACAACAAATATTATATTTGTTATGAGTAATTTATATTATAAATTATCAATTATATTTATTTTATTTTATTCATTAAAATTATTTAATTTCAATAATTGTGTATAATTTTAAAATTAAATTTATTTTTCATATAAATAAAAATAAAATTATGAACTTTAATAAACGTGGATAACATTACTCTCTTTTTCAATATTATATTATTAGTAATACTTATTTTGTTTTATTTGTTTGTGTAAATAAAAATAAAATTACGAACTTTAAAATTATTCAATTTTAGATGCTACACATGGAGATTCCGACGATGATATCTTTGTCCTCCCTATTGCTCTAAACAAAAAAAATGTAACTTATTTTTTCTATAATAATATATGAAATACATATATTTGTAAAAAAAAAATATATATATATATATATATATATATATATATATATATATATATTTTTGTAGTATAATAAAATTATATATGCTAAATATGCATGGTATTTAAAGAAATCATATTGAAGCAAACATGGCAAGTAAATATATTATAGTACTAATTTATATCAATAGAATAATTAAGAGTTTTTTAAAATTGATTTTATTCAAGGAAACTAATGAGGCAATTAGTAAGAAAATTGCTGACAACCAATTTTTCCTAAAATTTCCAAAATCAATTACGAATAATGGCAAAAGGATAGATTGTTTTTTAATTTAAAAAAATAGGACAGGTATGCAAAGATTAGCCTTTTGGTCTGAAAAAAAGTAAGTTGCCCCTTTTGTAATTTTTCGACAAATTTGTTGCATTTTGGCTCCGCACTCTTATAAAAGTCTACAATAGTTTTTCTTCTTACTACGTATTTACTTTTATGAAACTTCTCATTCTATTTGTAATTGTTAATCCTATGAAAGGATTTCATATTTGAATCTCTTTCCTCCAATCACATCGTTCTCATCTTATCGGTTAGAGATATATATGATATCAAAGTATCAAGGCTAATATCATTTTTTAAAGATATTTGTTATATCAAAGTAGTAAGGCAAACTAGATAAATTTAGATATCAGAATAGAAACGAGTAATATCGGTAGCAGTCATCTATTTGAAGAATAGACTTGGAAATCATTATGAAATCAGAGAAGAATTAAGCAAATGTCAAGGTAAAATATGAAATAGCAAATTAAAAATATACAAACACCACAAAGTAAAACAATGTTTCATAACAAGAGAGGCATCAAACAACACACCTGAAATCTGGTCGTGAAACAAGACTTCTAATGAGTGAAAAATCAAATACATTCTGCACATTATTATTGAAGTTATAGATAAATATCAGTCGGCTCATTTTAAAAAATTAAATTTTTATTCACTCACCTCCATCAGCTCCAAATAATCAGCCACAGGGTCGATTACCTCCACACTAAAATTTCCATATTTTGTAACTCCAAGTAGAGAAAGATCAACATCAGGAATATCAGCAATTTTTATTTCAGAAATCTGCATAGCCCTTATGAAAATGAACTCGGATGCTAAATCATTTGCCAATGAATCATAACAATTTCTTGCAGTTATCTACACTATGTGTGTCTATACGTATATAACATTAAAGAACCTTGTGTGTTGAATCATAGCTATATTATGTCTTCTAATGCAAAATAAGCATAACATATTATTTAGCACAAGCTGATAGAATCATACAGAAAGAGTATTTCCATAGATTTTGTCGGTGATAGACTCAGGAGCTGGCTGGCCACTGCTATAATTGAACTGAAAAAAGAAAATGATAATCAAAGATGCTGAGTGATTGAAATATACAATTTAGAGAGCTCGAATATCATAAACAGTCAAACTAGGAAATTCTATTTGAAACTGGCTTTTTGCAAAATAATAAAATGAAGTTCAACCGTAAATTGCAGCAATCAATGGGACACCTTAGAACTAACAGATCCAGATTTCTCGTACATGTTTGCTGATTAGATATTTTACCTTGATACCCCAATCATACTCGGGGCCACCAGGGTTATGGCTTGCACTCATTATAAAGCCACCATTTGCCTGTGGATTTAACTTTAAGTGTCATTCAAAAATAGCAAGAAAAAAAAAGCAAATAAAAAAAATTAAAACAAAGTTGTCACCTTTCTTTTCCGTATTACAGCAGATACAGCTGGAGTGGACAGTATACCGTCCCTGCCAAATATAGATTCTTCATCCATATATGTCAACTACTTTATTTTCTCTTTTTGAATAAGAGCAAAAAAATATGACAAAATTATGCCAGAGTTAGGGAAACACAAGAAAATGGATTGAAACAAATCTACCTATATGCTAACACTAAATAAAAAGTGGAAGAATATGTACTCTCAGAACAAATGTCATTATGGAAAATTATCATAAGAATTGATTGCAAGAAGATATAGCTCATGGAGACTGTAATTTATAAGCATACGTGACAAACAATGAGCTACGCATTTCAGAATTAACATTTGGAAATGCACCGGAACATAGAACAGTAAATTGAGAAAAGAATTCTTTTTCAAGCAATACTATCACTAAGACATGAAATTTGAAATATCCATTCGTGCTATGATGAACATCTGGATTGCTTTTAAAAGTGTAACTTGGGACACTCACTTGCCAACCAATATTTTACCAACACCGTTACCCGCAGCAATTTTAATGATTATCTGCATTGTAGATTAAGATGCATTAGAGATCAGAAAACCCAGCTAGTTTTCGGGAATCGGGATACACATGAAACACAGAAATTATATGCAACCTGAGCAGCTTCTCGATTGAAATATCGACCATCACCTCCTAAGACTAAGAGGCCATTCTTATAATCCTCCAACGGTAAAGCATTAAACAATGCCTGTATTGAAATATCACAAAACAATTGCACAAAATTGAGTACACTTGCAATTCAATATCAGTACAAGTTCTGAGAATGAGAGGAACCATACCTGTATCCAATTGCCAAGATAATTTTCCTGCATAAACACTTTAACCTATAGACAAAAAAGAAACAGAAGTCATCAAGATGAACAGTATGCATTAAAAAGGTTAAGGCATAGTACAAGAACATGCCCTTTTAACTTGCCTCAACTAGCATCTACGCCTCCAACTTGAGGAGTGAAGAAATACACTCTTAAACTCTATATAATTGAACAAGTAGACACACATTCTACATGGCATTCTACGTGGCAATTTGCAACCTATAATGCCATGTAGACTGTGCATAGCACTTGCCCTTACCCTACCTTTGAGTGTCATGGAGGTTTTCCTATTGATTTTTGGCAACAGTTGACGCAAGCAGAGTTTAAAATTTAACAAAACCAAAAGAAAAAGCACCTTTTTGCGTAGACCACTGGTACCGGTCTTTTGACCTTCAACAGGCTTTGTTGGAACTGAATTAATCTGCAATTCTCAAGTAAATCATACAATTGGTGACACAAAAATATACACAGATAATTAGAAGGAAGAAATTAGAGACCTTGAGACCCTGAGATTGGGTAATTGACGTAGAAGGAGATGATGGAGAAGCAGACGAGGCACTGACAACGAAAGGAACAGGTGAAATTTTCCGAAAAGAGTATTTGAAGGAAGGCGATTTGGGGAAATTGAGAAATGAAAAAGATCTAAGGTGATGATGAGAGGAACTGATGCCACCAAACAACGATCGTGATGATGCCAATGCAGTCTCCATAGCTTGTTACTGGAAACAGAAGAGGGAAGGAAAATTCGTTCAGTTCAAAAATCAAATATAGAGTAAGGAGTTTTCATTTGAGTGGAAGGGGAAAATGAGGAGCAGTGGATATTTTTGAGAATCTAAAGACATTCATCGGAATTGCATAGCCGCCACATGCTAGACACATTGCTTATCGGCACAACCACTCAGGCTTTATGTCACCCTCTTCACGTGAACTTCCTCTTTTTCCTCAAAATAATAATAATTAAAATTTCAATAGTGAAATAAATTTTTGTTGAATGTAAATATTTCAAAGTGTTCCAATAAACTATGTCTAAAATGACGGACCATATTCCTCGGGAAAACATTCCAAAATGTAGACAATGTCCACCGACGATATACAACAATTGACAATCAATGAACGATCCATATATTTCACGATGCAACGTTTCAATTTGACAATATTCCATCAGTTATATTGTCATTAGTCATTTGTTTTACAAATTATAATAGTTAAAAGAGTTTATATGTATTTTATCTAATGATTCCTCTGTCTCATATTATATGAAAATTTTTTATTTTATACGGTTATTAGAAAATCATTAATGTACTATTTATTATTTTACCTTTTATATATTAATGTATATTAAATTAAGTTAGAAAAAATTAATTGTGAATGGAGAGCTAGATTTGTCTCAATTTTTTGTCAGGGAAACACGGCGGCATAGGAACCACGGGGCTTCATGATTTTATTTTCACTTAAATAATATAAAATTTAGATAAGAATAAAAACTCTAAAAATCTTTATAGAAAGAAAAAAAATATTTATATTAGATAATATTTTAAAATTTTAAATAAAGTTACTCACATTTTCATGTTAGTAAATAAAACTTTATAGAACATCATCCAATAGATCCCCTTAAACCACCTACTCTTTTAATAATCCACTATAAATGTGAATTAATAGCCAAAAAAAATCTAAAAAAAACTTTAAAAATGGCAACTAATTTTTTTCAGACCAAAAAGCAAAAGCGCAGGGGTTGTGCGCCTCACCCCAATGTCGTGTCATAACAATGTTATTTAATAGAAGAAACAACAACCTATGTGTTGCATAACCCGTCACAACAGGATTATTCTCACTATGGTGGTGCCTCCATGGTGGGCAATCGTGGATTAAGTCAGAAAAATCTCAAATTCATTCTTATTTCTCCCACATTGTCCTTGAGAGACGACTAGAAACAACCTAGGGCTATTTCTCTCTGTTTTCCCATCAATTTCACTGTTAACCCCTTGTTTGGATGGTTGTTACCGTTATATTATATTATATTGTTAGTTTAAATACAATATTTATTTTAATTGTTATTTGAATTTCACTGTATCATATCGTTTAATTTCATTATTTGCTAACGATGAAATTACTCATTTTGTGTAACGACCGATTTGGTGTGATTGCGTTGTTACTTTAAAATTTTCTTCTCATTTTTTATTTTATTTATTTAATAATTCTACTTTATCCTATTTTTCATGGTATCTACTATATACCCTTCAATTTCATTGTAAGTTTATCATTCAAATTATAGATGTATGACATTATATAACGACGAAGAACAATGCAATCTATCTAAACATTCTAGTCATTGAAACAATATTGTGCGATACGATACGATACAATATAATACAACACAACACAAATACATTAGAAAACAATACATAACAATCATACAAACAAAGTGTTAAGGTAAGCAAATCATTTTCCTAACTTATAATTTGATTCCTAAATCTTAGATACTAGGAGAAATTGTCGTAGGGAAGGATCTAGACTTACAATTAATGATGGATAAAAATTCTAGTTAGGGGAGATGATCATGAAAATGGCTAAGGGTTAGAATTTTGATATAATTCGGATAAATTAGGCCATTGTTATTGATTATATTTTTTTTCTTGATTATTTATAGATCAAGTACGAGGCATGACTTTGGAAAATGGCAAAACTCCAATTATATAAAGTTCAAGTGATCCATTATCAGAGAGCAATCCTGACCCCGGCGGATCATTCCTTTTTCCGATATACGAAGAAATTCAAGGTAATAGAATAATTCCATGGTGTGATATATGTTTGTTAACTACTTCATGATATTTCTTGCATGTATATGAAAAAGGGAATGATGATATAAAGTTAATTAACGATTTCTCATGATCAAATTGCATGCAATTAACCTATTATTTGAACTTGGCAATTGTGAATTATTCATTGTGGTTGCTATTGTGATTGCAATTACGATTGTGATTGTGTTTGTACTTGTGGATCAGGTGTCACACTCTGACACATTATTGGATCGAATGTCATATTCCAATACATTATTGAATTAGATGTCATGTTTCGATATATTACTAGATCAAGTGCCCATTTTGATACATTATTGTATTAGGTGTCATATTTCGACATATACCTTGTTTGGGTGTGGGTTTCTTGAGAGGACCATTGTTAAAATTACATTTGAGTTGACAAATCTAAAATTGATATATTTAGTATGAATTGTGAACATTGTGATTTTAAGTATATGTATGACCTAATGTATTTTAGTTTCTTGTTATATCTCACCCATTAGAATAGTCGTGTGATCTTGCTAGTACACTGTTGTTATGCTTACTAATACTGCACTTGTTCTTTTTTGATTGAACAAAGCATCTTCAGGTGTCTGTAGACAAATCTTAGTTAGGTGAATCTTAATTCTAGAATTCAAAGGTGGGCCAGTGTCTTTTAGGCTACCACAAATTCTTTCATTGTCTTAATTCACTTATTTCCAGACTCAAACTTTCATTTATGGAATTATTCAATTTTTGGAGTTAGACTTGTAGTTAAAGTTTTGGTATAATAATTTTCAATTTCTGAGTAGTATTTTACATTGTTAAGTTTTGTTTGAGTTTATGGGAATCCAATTAGTTTTTATTATTTTAACTTGCTTCCAAATTTTAATGTATGAATTGTTCTAGTTCAATTAATTGGGTTAGATTATGGTTCTCCCACCAAAGGGTTAGTGTGGGTGTCACTCACGCTCCATTCAGGTGTCATGACATATTGATGTGCTGTCAAAATACAGTACTTTTGATACTTTAAACCTAGAATTTTGTATGTTCTCTAGCGACTTTTAGTAGACTTGATTTGTGTTGTTTTTACATGAATACAGGGCTTGGAATGTTTTTATAAGGATTATTGAAGTTTGCAGTTTTTTGCTATGGGTCGTGGTTTGATCCACGAGCCATTGGTGATTGTTTGTGGTTTGAAATCAGAGTTAAGAAGATTTTATGAAGATAAGTTGACGGTTAATAGGATGGGCTGTGGTTCATTCCACGACCCGTTGTCTTGATCATGGTTCAAATTATAGAGTTTCAGGAAATTAGCAAGATGAAGAAGATCACGACCCGTAGTCCAAACTACGAGCTGGGATGAGGTCTCGTATATCAGTTTTTAGTAAGGAAGTCGACATCTCAGTCACGAGCCGTGGATCATTTCACTGGTCGTAGTACATGAAGAGAGTGTAATAAATGAGAGAGATATGTTTTTCAAACTAATAATTAATAATTTAGGTATAAAACGTGTACTTTCGATAATCTATATCTACACTATATTAAAAGTATGAAGGTCCTTAATAATATTGTTTGAACTTTTTGCCCTTCATTAGAAGACTCTTCTTTAGACAAAATCGTCTTTTCACATTTTTTTAGAATTATTATTTTAATAATATTAAATATAAATAAAAATTAAATAAAGAAAAATGTCTACACAAAGAATCCTTTTCCAACTAAAGTAAATTGGTGTAAAAGAAAATTAGTCAAAAAGCAAAAATAAATTAAAAGGAAAAACACTTCCAGTCAAAAAGAAAAAAATTAAAGAAAAAATTAAATAAAGAAAAATCACTACCCAAAGAATCCTTTTCCAATTAAAATGGACTTGGTGTAAAAGGAAATTCGTCGAAAAGAAAAAAAAATAAAAGAAAACACGTGTGAAAAAGAAAAAAACATTTAAGGGGAAAAACTTCAGGAAACTTGAAAAGGATTAATGGTGTTTTGTCATCTAATAAATAGAAGTTCAAATATTTTTAGATTATAGATAGTTATATATTGTTTACGTTTTTATTCTTTTAAACAATAAGTAAGTTCGTCTGGTATAACATTTAGTATTAGTTATTAACCTTGATTTATATATGCTTTTTAATTTAAATGGATTCTACAACACTTATTTTTATTTGATTACAAGGAGTTATTAATGTATGTATGCTATATAATTTAAATGGATTCTACAATACTTATTTTTATTTAATTACAAGGAGTTATTAATGATTTATTCTATATTGCAGGATGTTTTTTATTAAAAACTTATTAAACACATGACACAAAAAGGTACCTATAATTTGATCCCGAATAAAACAAATAAAACTATACAAGTTATTCATAAAATATACCATTTACATTATATTTAAATTAAATGTATATTTAGGGTCATCCATTATTGTTCCATTTACTTAGAATTGTGTAGGCTGGGTATGAAAAAATAATTTGGTGGAGAGCGTTATTCTTGAATGAGGTTTGTCAAGTCTGAATTTGAATTGGTAAGACTTTAATGCAAATTCTGAACTGCGGATGAATAATTAAAAAAAATGTATATACTTTTGTGACAATATTATGAATTTTTAAATATTTATAGTATTCAATTTAATAATATTGACGTGGCACACACATGCAACACACGTACACTAAACTAGTTTAGATATAACAACAACAACAACAACAACATACCCAGTAGAATCCCACAAGCAGAAGGTCCTCTCTTATTTGCTTACAAGTAATGGGGTGTTTGGATAGGCTTTTTAAAGTTATTTAAAAGTTAAAAGTCATAAGTCAAAAGTAGCTATTGTTGACACCGAATTTTTACCCTCCACATCACAAATTACTGAGTTTGTTTAATTGAAACTAATTAATTTTTCGTGTGGCGAGGGGCCCACGCGCCCTTACTTTTCCTATTTCTTTATTCCCTCTCTCTCATATTCTTTCCCTTTCCCTATTTCCCCTTTCTCCTTTCCCACTCCCCCATACCTTCACATTTTCCCTTTTACTCTCCCACAAGACACCATTTTCCCATATTCTTGTCCCCTTCACTCTTCTTCATTAGACAGAAAATTAAGCAAACCAGAAATTGAGCGACCCAAAACCAGACGACCGACCCCGATAAACCCCAACGTTCACCTGCCCGACGCATCACTTTAGTCCCTCACGCATGCTCTCTTTTATCGAATCTGTGTTTTTCCCCATTTTCAAACCCTAAATCGACCCTATAAAATCAAACCTTTCTTCTTCATAAAAAAAGAGGACGGGGATGGGCGATGACGAATATACAATGGCGATAGTCGAAAGTTTGAAACCCTTAGCAATCTTACTCAATTATTGATAACTCAATTAATTTTCCAAAGCTCGAATATTGTTCATAGCCCACTGAATTGATTTCCTAGCAACCCATCTGATTTTGAAGGTCTTGCAACCGAAGACTTAGTCAAGGAAGACGAAGTTTTGTTATGGTGAAGTCTTCTTCAAGCTCAACGTCGTCCTAGTTCCTGCTTCAAAAAAGGTAATACTCCTTGTCTTATCCATTTCGCTTGCTATTTGAACATGGGTATAGTCATGAATGGAATCGTTTTGTTCGTTCTTGCCTGAATTGCTGAGATGAGGTCATTTCTGTCCCTAATTGTTGTTCTGTTACTGTGAGAGTACTGTCAAGTTGAATAGGAATGCGGAAACTGACCGTTCGTATGGTTTTGAGCTAAACTTATCTCTGCACAGATTGCCCTCTTCTTATGTTTTGCTTGCTATTACCTTGTTCAGGTCAGTAATGTTGCTTTGGTTTAAATCTGTCGTTTGAAGTTCATTGTTGGTAGGATATGAAACCATGTTTCGTTTTAAAGTAACCCTTTCGATCTTACTACTCTCCTCCTGTTTTCGGTTGCTTTAGTTGATAGGACTGTGTTCTATTTGTTGTGAAATTCTAAAACGTCCTTCATGTGACTGAAATGTGCTTTGAATGTTAGTATATTACCAAAGTATAACTAGTCTAGTATTTCTCTTGTTTGTTCGCATGATTTGAATTAGGCCTTTGGTTGATGGTTCTGATTTACTGGAAGTTACTAAATGTTTTGTGTTTTTCTGGTTGTATTCTTAGCCTTGTCTAGTTAAAGGACCTATTCTACACATTCATAGTTGAAGTTTGAGTTGTCTGAATGTATACTGCTATGCTTATTGCGTTAAGAGTCAATGAAAACAAGGAAGCATGTTTTGTTCTATTATGTCTGTCTTTGTCTCTGAAATTACCTCGGTCCCTGAAGACATCCGGAATTCAGCTAGGATTGCATATCTTTTGCATTATTTCGCCTCAATTTGTTTGAATTAAACTGGTGTTTTTATGATCTAGTGTGCGATAGCTTACTCTTTCTGCCCTTATCTACCCCTTATCTCTATTAGGAGGTCGTATCATTTCTTATCTATCCATGTGTGCTCTGTTGGTACTAATATAATGTCTCTTGAACCTGTCATATCTTAATGCCTTGAGTTCTTCTCTTCAAGAGATTCGTTAACATGAAGTTTGAGAATTCAGTCTGTCAAGAGTAAGTTTGAAGTTGGGAGTAATGTTATTCATGTTGTTCTCCCTGTAACCACACTGTTGCTGAGAATTCAGTCTGTCAAGAGTAAGTTTAAAGTTGGGAGTAATGTTATTCATGTTCTTCTCCCTATAACCACACTGTTGTTTATTGTTTGTGAATAGATAAGCACTTGAATATATATAAACTGCCTGTTCGTTAAAACGTCTTAAAATTAGACTCTCTTTTGTTCCTGTTAATTTTATTTTTAATCTTGCTAATGAGAAATTGCTAAGTTTGTTTCCTGTTTCTTTTTCGCATGTGATACTCTCTGGATCCACTTTGGACCCCATTTGCATCTTTTGGGCCACGGAGGCCCAAATCCAATTTCCTCTTCTTCAAGTCAGCCCAATATACAGAATAAGGATATATAGGAATGGGAGCTGATACACAGGATTCGGAAGCTAAGATTAGCGTATACATTCTGATATAGACTGATATATAGCAAATATACATTAAGTGTATATCACAGCGAAGATGAGCTAAAAGGCCCAAAAGAGGCAACAGAATTTTTAAATGGGCTAAAGGCACCAAAATATCCAACTCTCTTCTTTTATTTTATTTTATGTGTCTTATCTGTATTTGTTTGAACACTAACATTTATTGCTTTATTTTTAATCTAATTAAATTCCCTGACATATTTGTCATTTGTGTTAATTCCTTCTTTTTTTGTAAAATCAAACTTTAGTGAAAACCCTTTCAAAAAATAGTAATCAAGTTTAGTCAATTCCCTTTCAATTCGTTCAGTTTTAAACTTAGCCAGTATCTTTCAAATCTAATCAATCTTTTAAGTTTAGTTAAAA
Source organism: Solanum virginianum (assembly GCA_000787875.1). Taxonomy (NCBI): domain Eukaryota; kingdom Viridiplantae; phylum Streptophyta; class Magnoliopsida; order Solanales; family Solanaceae; genus Solanum; species Solanum virginianum. The sequence continues at coordinate 14,137 of DF361502.1, read as the reverse complement.
TCTATCAATTTTAATCAATATTTTCAAATCCAGTTAACTCTTTCAAATTCAGTCAACATTTTCAAATTCAGTCTCATTTTCAAATTCAGTCAACATTTTCAAATTCAGTCAACATTTTCAAATTAGTATTTAAATCAATTGAGTATCGAATCTGATTTTCGGAAAGAGTCAGTCATTTTTCGGATAACAGAAATGGCGACTCTGCTGGGGAAATTCAATTAGGTTCTAACCATTAGATTAGGTTGTTTGACTAACTATTTGATTTGTTTAGTTTTATTTCCTTTTGAGCTTTACTTGTTTAAATCCAATACTAAACTGTCATTTGCATTTCATGGTATTTCCTATTATATATTGCGTATTTGGAAAGATGGTTTTGTGATCCTACAGCCAGATTTCCCAAATATTTGACCCTTTTCGGAATAAGTGACAAGTTATTGGTGCATCCCAATCGTTGTCATGAATTTCCAGCTCAGGTTGTCCGCTTGGGTTCCCGGTCCATTCAAAAGCCACTCTTAGATACCTAGGATAGAGCGAAGCCAAATCCCTATTTTTTTTAAGTATTAGCCTAAGACAACCCAGCACATAAGGCGTGTTGAGCCCATTAGAAAGATCACATTGAGTCCAAAGTGGCCCCCGACCCAAATGGACAATCATGCTTATGTGTTTATATTTGAAGGATATATATGTTGTTTGACGAATCTTTGTCCCTCAAGGTCGTAAGTTCATTTTAATAGCACATTTTAATCAAAAGAAGTTTGTTTACAAGACATTCAAAGATGTTCAGAGTTGACGAGAAGTTCAAGAAGAAGAAATCTTCTACGAAGGTTTAGTTTAGGACTATTCCCCTGCGTGGGATTGATTTTTTGTATACATCCCTTTCCCAAATTATGTATCCCATTAAGTTTATTCATTGGGGCAATGGAACGTTAAACTTGCGTATACATCCTTCGAATCGTTCGGCCTACCCTTGGCATAAAAGGGTCACATATCTGTTTAGGACGCGCAATATCTATTTGCGTGATATGCTTTGTAATTGTTTGTGTGATTATGTTGCTTTGATTGAAGACTTCTAGGCCACTTCATTCGAAACGTAGGGTCTGATTTTTCCTTCGTGAGATACGTAGGTAGCCTCTCAAGGCTCGGCCCCACCTTTTTAAAAAAAAGTTTTTCCTTTTCCGTCATCCTTCCTTACGAAGGAATCACCCCCCCCAAAAGAAAAGAGTTTTTCCTTTTTCGTGATCCTTCCTTACAAAGGAATCACCCTTTATTTTAGAAAAAGTATTTTCTTTCCCGTCATCCTCTCTTACAAAAGAATCACCAAAACGCGAAAAACTGTCAAAATATTTTCCTGATTCAGAAATCTTGAATCTAAATAGGCAACATTTCGCCTACTTTATTCGGATCGCCTCCCAT
>DF361503.1:20165-39031 GCA_000787875.1 Solanum virginianum | reverse complement strand
ATGTTTTATCAAATATTTTAAAAATTGGAACCCATCAAAATTTTTGTGAGTAGTTTTTATATTGAAACCATACATGTTTAAATGATTTGGCAATATTTGTTCTGATTAAGTAAGGGCAATCTGATACATGAAGAAAGCATGATCTGTGAGTCTTTGTTGGCTATATATGCAATGTTATGTATATGTGAGTTGATTTTGTTATGTTCTTGCATTGTGTACTGATTTAGAACTTGCCCTGTTACTTTAAGTTGGACTGGAGATTAGATAGACTAGGAGGGGATCTTAGGCCCTTGTTCTTTGAATTAGTCCACATTGACCTAAAATGACCTACCAAATGAGAAATTCATCCCTTGTTCTAAATATTTGAGCCTTATATGTACCACTTCTTTCTTAACAACTGATTAGCCTAACCTTGTTTAGTGAAATAACTTAAGATTGGCCCTAATTTATCCTTGAACATTGTGAACCTTGATTTAGGCAAAAAACCTAAGTTAAGGGTGGCTCCGAAAGTGGCCCTGATTTGGGGAATAAATATTGTGCACTTTGATCTAGGCTAAAAGCCTAAGTTGAGGGTGGCTGGTATAGGGGTAAAATAGAAAAAATAAGGTGGTAAGTTGGGAATAGAAAGAAAAAGAGGAAAATCATGTACCGGGTGTAAGAAAAAGAAAAAGATGTCTTAGATTGAGTTGAACAAGCAAAATGATGTGTGAAATAAGGCAACAACTAAAAATGAGAAGAAAATAACTGGAAAAGCTTAAATATGAAGATGAAAGGGAGAATAAGGTGGAGATGATTTAGTGTCAAGGTGAAAGTGTTAAAAAGCATGGTTCAAGGTTTGCCTTTAGTCACTAATCATCCAAAATGCCATACTAAAGCCCCATGAGCCTATGTTACATGCTTATAAAGTCCTAAAGTGATCCTAGCCCAATTAGTTAAAAGTCTAGGCCATGAGTATACAGGAAAGCCTATGGTATTGGTCATCAAGGCTATGAGTATATAGGTAAGCCTATGGTATTGGTCATCATGTATGAATATCATTTGGGAGAGTGAGTTTGCTTGCACATTCCCATGGTTAAATTCTGAAATCTTCATTGAGCGCTAAAGGGGACTTCTTTCTTGTGAGGGCATTTGCATTGCATTGTCAACATCTTACTTGTTCAGTGATTGTGGATTATAGATATTCCTTTGCTTGTAATTGTTATGTTGTCAAATGTATTAATAAGATTTAGTTTGATAAATAGCTGCATGATCTTGTTTGAAAAAGATGATATGGGTACCTGAGTTGGATTTGAGTATGGTATATGCCATTGGGTTGATTGTTATGTGTTGCTTTATTATTTATTTAGATTGAGTCATCCCTTGAAGACAAGTAATAGTCCTAAGTTGAGGGTGTTGATGTGCTGTCAAAATACAACATATTTGATGCCTAAAACATAGGATTTTGTGTGTTCTCAATGCGACTTTTATGGTTTTTATGTGTTTTTGTTTTTATTTTTGCAGTAAAAGCAGGTTGGCATAATTTTGGGGAAAGTTGCAGGTTTTAGCTAGGTTTTTAGGACATACGAGACCCTCTATAAGTCGTAGCTCAGTCTACGAGTTGTAGAGGTGGTCCTATATGGATTTTTAGTGCTTAAATTGCAAGATCTAATAACTTGAAGGTCAGCCACACGAGACCCTATTATGATTCGTAGTACCCTCTACGAGTCGTAAAAGGATGTCCCATAGTGATTTCTAGTGTTGATTAAACTTGGACCAAGAAATACAACTGAAGATTACGAGAGGTTAATATGAGTCGTAGAATAGACTACGACCCATAATGGTATTCCGTATCAGTAAAGCCCAAGTATGAAGAGGCTGACCATGAAAGCCTGATTACAGCTCGTAATCCGAGTTATGAGTCGTAACTGTGACTCGTATCAGGTATAGACCAATTTTTTGATTAATTTAGGGACTTAATTATAAACACTATAAATATTATATTTTAGGATTTTAGCCGCATGTTTTTACCGACTTTGGGAGGAGTTTAAACACAGATTATAGAGAGCATAAAATTTTAGAGTATTTTATTAGGGTTTACCTTTGGAGAAAAAATTTTGGAGATTAGATTCACTCGTGGATTCATTACATCTTTCAAGCTTGTGATTCTAAATGCAAAGTGGGTTTTATTTTTATTCAATCTCTTTATGTAAGTGCTTAACTATGCCTTCAATTGCTCAAACAATGAGTAGCTAAACCCACAACTTGGGGTTGTGGGAACCCTGAGAATCTAACTTAGAAAATCCAGATTATTTGCAATTCTTGAGTTGGGTATTTACATGTATTAGCTATTTCTCTTCATTTTACTTGTTCTCTAATGGTGGCCAACTTAGATCCCGCCTAGTGTTATGATTCCAATCTAGGTAGTGACGAATAGGAAAAGGAAATGGTTAACAAAATTTGTTGATATGTTCTCATCTAATCATTCAAACCTTGCCAAGGAGAGGTTGACTAGGAGAATGGGTAATTGTTAGTCTAGCATGCTATGGAGACCGGCCAAGTCCCATAGTGAAATTTGACCTTCACCTTCAGAAGAGGGCTGGAAGAACCTAAATTGTCGTCCTGCATGCAATGTCCTAATTGAGAGTTGTGTTATCTGGGTAGATTAAATTAGTGAATCATGTGGAATACAATTACCCGAGTTGCTCTCCAATATGATTATCACTCCTTTTATAAGTTTAGTTTAATTTTCTACTGGTCATCACAAACCCCCTTTTTTAGAGAATGAAGTATTTGATGTTTGAATTGATTATTGGTGAACTAAGTTGCCAAAGTCCCATATTTCCTCTGGGATTCGACCTTAACTTTGGTTAGGTTTTTACTTTGAATATCACTTTGACCCTGAAATATTGACTTATCTTGAGCGTTCATCATAAGTACAACCTCCCCTTGGCCTAATTTGGTTGATTAGATGAGAACACATCAATTGAATCTTGTTAGTTAATCTCTTTTCTTATTCATTACTACCTTGGTCCAGCCAGTAACACTAGGCGAGTTCTAATGTTAGCCAACACTAGAAAACATGCAAAATGAAGAGAGTTAATTAATACATGCATATATACCTTCCAAGAATTGTGAATTATCCACTTTTACTTTGTTAGTTCTTCATGGTTCACATAACCCTAGTTGTCGATTTAGCTACTCATGCTATGTGTAGATGTAGAGATTATGAATTGTGAATACATAATTAAACACCTACATAATAGAATTAAGAACAATCAATCTAGCTTCAATGAAAATCACAAGGTTAAAGATTGAATTAAACCACAAGTATTCTCAAAGACTCTCCAATATGATCTTATAATTTCTCTCTCTAATATTGAGTTCTCTGAGTACTTGGCGAAAACTTATGAAAAATAACCTAAAAAACCTATTTGTAATAATTAAAATTCAAGTCCTAAATAAAATAGGAGAACTGGTAGGCACACCATACAAAAGGTATTTTATAACTCGTATTGACTTCTACGGCCTGTAATTGGGGTCTTGTACTCAGCTACTGAAATTTTGGACTTCACTTCTACGACACAACTTTATGACTCGTAAAGTGATTTATGACTCTTAAAGGGGGTTTCGTCAGATGACATTCTTGCAAGTTCACTTCTCTGATCCTCAGGGCACAAAGCCTCTTGCACGACTCGTCTGCATATTCGTAGAATCAACTTCAGAAAATAATCCCTCATTGGAAATATTTACGAAACCTCCCTATGGCCTGTAGAATAGTGTACGACTTGTAGGTTGTCTCGTATAACAGCATAAAACAAGCAACTTCTACAATTTTTCCCAAAATCATGGCCAACCTATAATCTTGCAAATCTACACACAAAAACACGTAAAACCAAGTAACATCGCATCGACAACACATAAAATTCCAAATTTAAAGCATCAAAAGTGATGTATTTTGGCAGCACATCAACACTCTCAACTTAATATTATTGCTTGTCCTCAAGCGAAGGACTCAATCTATATAGATAATACAGTAACACACAAACCTTAACTCAAACATACATCACATACATTACAGACTCGGATACCTGCACCAACTTTTCAAAACAGGATCAGATAGCTATTTAGCAAACCAATACAAACTGGTGCATGTGACAACACAACTATGACAAGTAAGGTATTATCAACAATCTACAATTACTGAACAAGTCTATTTCCAACAATGCGATGCAAGTGCCCTTACAAAAAGAAGTCTCATATATGACACTCAATGATGTTTTCATGTTTAACCTTGGGACTATGCCAAATCACTCACTCTCATAAATGATGTTCATGCATAATGCCTAATACTATAGGCTTTCCCCTATACTCACAACTTAAATCTTCAACTACTTGGACTAGGATCACTTTAGGACTTTCTAGGCTTGTAACGTAGGCTCAGGGGGCTTTGGTATGATATTATGGGAACATAGTGACTAAAGGACCTCCTTGACACTGCATTTTTCTACACTTTTGCCCTACTAACTCTACTATTTCCACCTTATCCTCCCTTTTTCCTATTTCAAGCTTTTCTGGGTTCTTTTTTCATTTTGTTTTCAGCTTTTAACCTCATTTTTATACTTCATTTTGCTTTTTAGCTTGCATCTAAAGCATCAGTCACTTTTCTTGCAGCCAGTACATGATTTTTTTTTCTCTATATCACTAACTCACCCCCTTATTTTGGTGTTTTACCCTTACACTAGCCACCCTCAACTTAGGGTTTTGGCCTGTGTTGAGGTACACAATATCCATCTACCAAACCAGGGCCACTTTTGGTAGCCACCCTCAACTTAGGCTTTTTGCCTCAGCCAAGGTGCACAATGTTCAAGGAAGGACTAGGGCTAATTTCAGGATTTTATAACTACCGAGGCTAGGTTAATCTGATATTTTCAAAGAATAAGTATATGTTAGGCTCAAACATTAGGAAAAAAGGATTATATCATCATTTTGGTTGGTCATTTTTAGGCTAAAATGGGTTGTTTAAGAACAATGGCTTAAAATCCTTTCTTAATCCAATTAATCTACCATCTAACTTAGAGTAACAGGGCAAGTTCTGAATTAGCACAAAATACATGAGTTTAGCAAATTATGTTCACACTCACATGGCACTACATACATCACCAACAAAAGACTCTCAAATCATGCTTTGTATCTCACTTTATCCTCACTTATCAAAACAGATATTGTCACACACCTAAACATGCATGGTTACTATCTAACTATTAATCAAAAATTTTGGTGGGTATCATTTTTCAAACAAGACAAAAAAATATGCTATATGCCACAAGTATTGGTTCTATATGCTACAAATACTATCTAAACATCCTAAACATGTCGGTTCAACAGAAAGTAAATATCCACACGAAAGAAGAACATAGGCAAGAAAATCCTGAGATAAAAACTGAGGGTAGTTATGGACACAAGCTACTCAGACTTCACTAAGGCCCATAACTACCCACACCTCATCGAAAAAGATGTGCATTATCCTCAATACACAAAATTAAAACAAAATAAATCATAAGGGGTCAAAAAACATACCTGGGTGCTAAAATAAATCATAAGGGGCCAAAAAACATACATGGGCTCCTTGGGTTGCCTCCCAAGCAGCGTCTAATTTATTGCCGCAGCACAACAAAAATGGCTTGAGTACTCAGGCTTCCTCAAGATCCCATTCTTCAACCGTCTTTATCTCTTCTATATTTTTAAGGTATGGCTTGACTCTTTGGCTATTTACTTTGAAAGTTGCTCCATTTTCTCTCTCCAATTCGATAGCCCCATGATCGAAGACGCGTGCTACTCAAAATGGTCCTAACCATCTAGATTTGAGCTTCCCAGGGAACAACTTCAGTCTTGAATTGTAGAGCAGCACCAAGTCCCCTGGTGTGAATTGGTGGTTTCTATGCGATGGTCATGATGCAGCTTCATTCTTTACTTTTACAAGAAACCAACGATCATGCTGTAATTTCATTCTTTACTTGTACAAGGTTGAGCTCTCATACGCCTTCAACCGGAACTCATCAAGTTCATTGAGTTGAATCAGCCTAGAGTTTGTCGTATCATTCCAATCCAGATTAAACTTCTTTAGCGCCCACATTACTTTATGCTCAAGTTCCACTGGAAAGTGACATGCTTTCCTAAAGACAAGTTGGTAGGGAGTCATGCCTATAGGGGTTTTGAATGTTGTTCGGTATGCCCATAATGCATCATCGAGCTTCCACGACTAATCTGTCTGGTTTGCATTCATAGTCTTGGATAGAATTTGTTTAATTTCCCTATTAGACACCTCTACCTGCCCGTTCATCTAAGGATGATAAAGCGTTGCCACCTGATCTTTTACTTCATACATTCCAAGAAGAGCTTTAACAAGTCTATTGAAGAAGTGAGAACCTCCATCAATGATGATTGCTTGAGGAGTGCCAAACCTTGAGAAAATGTTCTTTTTCAAAAATATTATGATGCTTTTCCCCTCTTTTTGGGTAGAGCCACTGCCTCAACCCACTTTGATACATAATCCATAACAACTAGGATGTACTTATTTCCATGTGAGCTAACAAATGGTCCAATGAAGTATATCCCCCATATATCAAATAACTCAATCACTATAATAGGGTTTAGAGGGAGCTCATGTTTGCTGGAAACACTATCCTCTCTTTGGCACCTATTGTGAGCCTTTGCATAGTCATTGGCATCTTGGTGGATAGTGGGCCAGTAATACCCACACTGTAAAATATTATGAATGGTTTGGATTCTACTATGGTGCCCACCCATTATTGACAAGTGTCATGCCTCAAGTATGCTCATCATCTCAACCTCCAAAACACAACAGTGAATAATCCCATCAGCACATGCATGGAACACCTATGGATTATCCCAAAAGAACTTCATCACATCAAACATGAACTTCCGACACTGATGTGTCTTCATGTCGGGTGGCATAATGTCACTTACCAAATAGTTTGCAAACTAAGGTATCAAATTATGGGATGCAACCAAAACTCTCTCATCTAGAAAAGAATCATTGATCTCCAATCCATTATCAAACTTTATCATTGCCCCATCTTCTAGTCTGGAGAGGTGATCTGCAACCTAATTTTCTGTCCTTTTACTATTAAGGACGTCGAAGTTAAATGCTTGCATTAGAAGTACCCATCTCACCAACCTTGGCTAACATCCTTCTTAGCTATCAAGTATCTAAGTGATGACTGGTCATTATGCAACATCACCTTGGCCCCAAACAAATATGACCTAAACTTTTCAAATTCAAAGACCACTGTGAGTAACTCTTGCTCAGTGACGATGTAATTCTTCTGGGCTGTATTTAGGGCTTTGCTGGTATAGTATGTAGGATATAGTATCTTTCCTTGGCACTGTCCCAATACTATACCTAGCGCGAATCCACTTGCATCACACATGATTTCAAAGGGCTTGGACCAGTCTGGGACTACAATGATTGGTGATGAGATCAACCTCTTCTTCAACCCTTCAAAGGCTTTTAGGCCCGTATCATCAAACACAAACTTAGCATCTTTCTCCGATAGTTTGGAAAATGGGTGTGCAATTTTAGGGAAATCTTTTATCAACCTCCCATAGAATCTTGAATGCCCCAAGAAACTCCTCACACCCTTTATTGAGATGGGTAGTGGGAGATTCTCGATCACCTTCACTTTAGCTCTTTCGACCTCTATTCCTTTGCAAGATATCCTGTGCCCCAACATAATGCTCTCTTTCACCATGAAGTGACACTTCTCCCAATTTAGTACCAGATGACTCTCTTTACATCTTTGCAAAACTGCATGTAAGTGTTTCAAGCAATCCTTAAATGAGTCTCCAACCACGCTAAAGTCATCCATGAAGACTTCAATAGTTTGTTCCATGATGTCTGAGAAGATGGACATCATGCATCTCTGGAATGTTACTGGGGTGTTACACAACCCGACGTGCATCCTCTTGAATGCGAAGGTGCCATAGGGGAATCTAAATGTCATCTTCTCTTGATCCTCTAGAGTAATGGTGATCTGATTGTAGCCTGAATACATGTCAAGAAAGCAGTATCAACTCTTTTCAGCTAGTAAATCCAATATCTCATCTATAAATGGCATAGGGAAGTGCTCTTTTTCTGTCGATGCATTGAGTTTCCTGTAATCCATCCATACCCTCCATCCTGTTACTGGATGCATCAGGATCAACTTATTGCTAGTATTTGGTACCACTATGATACCTCCTTTCTTTTTAATGCACTACACCAGACTCATCCATTCACTATCGGCGATCGGGTAGATTACTTCTGTATCCAAGCATATGATGATCTCTTTGCGTAGAGCTTCTTACGTATGAGGGTTGAGGTACATTTAGTGCTTAATGCTCAACTTGTAGTCCTTGACCAGCTAGATTTTGTGTATACATACCCTGGAAGGGATACCAATGATATTTGCACTCATCCATCCAATGGCCTTCTTGAATTTTTTAAGCACCATTACAAGGGCGCTCACTTGCTTATTATTGAAGTCCGCAGCAACTATGTCAGGCAAAATATTGTTGGCTCCCAAAAATGCACCTCAGATATGCTGGAAGGGCCTTCAATTCTAACACTGTTGGGTCTTCTATGGAGGGCTTTGTGGGTGGGGATTCTCGATTCTATAAATCTAGCTCTAGCTTAGTTTGGCGTCTAGGACCATAAGACACCCCTAGAGCATTCATTGTCTCCTCATAGTCTGGGATACCGTCACTATTGAAGTTCATCAACACTTCCTCCAAAGTGTCAACTCCCAATCTTACTTTAAGTGGTACTCACTACAAGAAAGAAGACTTTTAATGACTATTTCTTAACGAAGAGAAATGAATCTTGTCGTTATAAATACACTTATAGTGACTAAGTTTTTTTCGGTCGTTATAAATATACTTATAGTGACCAATTTTTTTTGTCGTTATAAATATACTTATTGCAGCAAAATATTTTTTTGTCGTTATAAATACACTTATAGTGACAAATTTTTTCCGGTCATTATAAATATACTTATAGTGACCAAATTTTTTTCGGTCATTCAAGATAAATTTTAATCCAACATTAACGAGGGGGCAAATTTGATTGTTAAAAAGCATAACATCTCATCGTTAAAACATATTAGTTAGTGTAAAAATATATTTTAATTAATATGAGTGTAAAGTGATCAAACCAAATCATGTTATAAGTATAACAAGTGGTGTTTTGTTAATCATTCTGATAAAATTATCCTCCATCTTTTATAATTTTGCTAATTTCATAAAATAAAAGTTTAATAAAAAGAAAAAATATTAATATATTATTTTCTAATAACTCTATCCATCATTCTTATTATAGTTGATTATATAAAATTTTGAAATATTATAAAAGTATTTAGTTACAGCTTTTTGGCACAATTTTGTTTAACTTAAATATTTTCTTGATATAGTTTCTATATATGTTTTTATTTTGAGAGATAATTTATTCATGTTTACTTGACATTTTTAAGGATGCAAGAGGATAGATATTTCTCCACTTGCAAATTGCCTTGATCAATAGACATAAGAATCAGTATTCAGTAATAATATTTTATTACCTCAATCAATAGACTTAAGAGTCAATATTCAGTAATAATTTTTTCTAATAAAAAATATATATTGTGTCAATTTTTTTTCATTATTGATTGTTAAACTAACAGGTGTATACAAAGAAAAATCATTTTAGAAAAGTATAACATGAAATTTTACAAACAGAAAATTTAAAAAGCTTTATATGACATATAATCAATAATTAATTAATTAAAAAATCATAATTTTTTTTATTATTTAAAATTTAAGATGATATAATTGATTTGTATCTCATAATAATTATAATGATATTGAATTATTTATATTAGGGGAATACCATTAGTAAAAAAGGTGAAACTAAAAGAAGTTGGGGGTTTTATTAATGAAGCAATGTGCAAAAAGTCATTAACGTAAGGTGCAAAATACAAAACAAACATATGAACTAGAAAGCTGAACTTTCTTTTTATTTGGTTGTGAGAACATAAATAAATTTTATATTTTACTGTGGTTAATCTTTGATTTCGTGAAAAAGAAAAAAGAAATAGTTATTAGGAGTATTATTAATAATTTTACATGAAGTTTTTATACTTGCCTTTTGATAGATCATGTAGTTTCAAGAACTCATCCTCAGAGAATGTGTAAAGAAGTGTAAGTGACAGAAAATTTTGAAGTACAAGAAGAATGCATTTCATATTTCAGAAATTATTTAAAGATATTCTAGTTTTTCTTCTATTGAGAGTTAAAAAAAACATAATATTATACAAATTTGAATGTCTATACTTTTGTAACTTTACACAATATCATTCTTTATGGTGAATTATGAAATTTTATATGAATATAATCAATTTATATGTTTTCATATGTGCACGTATTTGTATGTTTGTGTGTGAATATCCATATGCAGTATGCACTTTTGTTGATTTGATTTATGGTTATAATTAAGGTTTTAATAACTAAACTAAAGGGACCCTTAGAGTAACTGTTAAAGTTGTTGTCATGTGACTAGAAGGTCATAGGTCCAAACCTTGGTAACATCATATGAAAGAAATGCAAGGTAAGGCTACCATATAATAGATCCTTGTGGTCAGACCCTTCCTCGGAAGTATATCGGGTTTGCCCTTTTTTTTAATAACTAGAATATCAATTAGTGAAGGATACATTTATCATCGTTAAAGCTTTTTTAACGACCAGATTAAATCCAATCATTAACTTTTAACAACTAAATTAAATTTGGTCGTTAACTTTTAACGACGGAACTACTAACGACCAGTGATAACGAGAATTTTACCAGTTGTTATTGACTAATAACAACCAAGTTTATACTTTTAGCGACCGAAATTCCCCTTGTTAAAGACCTATTTTCTTGTAGTTCTGATGCAACATCATCAACAACCTCAATAACAGAAACCACTCTTACATCATTGTCTTTCCTTGCTTGTTGACATATGTTGAGCACGGCCTCATCTTCCCAAATCTGAAATTGAGTTGGCCCTTCTCCATATCCACCAAGGCACATCCAGTGGCTATGAAAGGCCTTCCCAAGATGATAGGGACTTCAGAATTGACCTCACAATCAAGGATCACAAAATCTGTAGAGAAAATGAACTTTTCAGCTTTTACCAACACATCATATAGTATTCCTACAGGATTCGTTACCATGCGATCTGCCATCAATAACCACATACTAGTTGGGGTAGGGGATCCTAATCCAAGCTTCTTGTAGACGGGAATGGTCATTCAAGAGATGAAATGATCATGTTCGTTGGAGTAGGGGCCTCCCAATCCAAGCTTCTTGTAGACTGCAAGGGGCATCAGATTAATGCTGGCACCTAGATCACATAGTGCCCTTGCGAACTCCACATCTCTAATGGTACAGGATATGGTCAAAGCACCTAGATCTTCTCGCTTCTGAACCAAGGACCTCATAGTGATAACATTGCAATGTTGAAGCTCTTAGGAGAACCTGACTCACAGTGCACATTTTGGTGACCAAGTCCCTCATGTACTTAGCATACCCTAGAATCTTCTCTAATGCCTCGATGAGAGGGATGTTGTTGGAGAGTTGCTTCAACATGGAGAGAAAGTGCTTTAATTTGCCTTCCTCCTCCTTCTTCTTGATTCTTTAGGGAAGGGAGGAGGAGGTCTAGGAATGGGCTTCAACCTCTTTGGCACATCAGCAGCTTCACTCATCCCTTCCTTGCCACGATCATCTCTTTTATCTCCATCCTTGAAACAATCGCCTCCTCTAGAACATCTTCTACATCAATAGGCATGGGAAGATCAATAGTTCTCTTGCCACTGCAAGTAGTAACCACCATATACTGCCCTTTTATTTTAGGATTTTGACCCATATTTCTAGGTAATGTACCCCTCTAATATGGATTAAGTAGAGTTGACACTTGACCAAACTATTGCTTCCATTGTTTGATAGCCACAGAGTGAGACTCTATTTTCTGATTAATACTTAAAATCTCTAATTTCATGCCCCTTAGAGTCTCATCCTGTGTCTCATCCTTCTTTAACAAGCGATCAAATATCTCCTCAATTCTAGAACGGCTTGGACCTATATTGCGGTTGTGTGGTGGCACATAAGGACCATTTCTGAAGCCTTCTCTGCGACCCCAATCTGCATCTGGACCCATGTTACTATCATAATAACCACTGTGCTTGTCCCTATAAGATCCATCACTACCAAAGTTCTGACCTTAGTTTCCTTGACCTTGGCGCTAATAGTCCTGATTGGACCCTTGGGCGTTGGTCTGAAAATCCCCCGTCTAATCAGCAACAAAACATACGTCCTTATCATAGTATGGCTCCTCGTTATGGGTGCATGTAGAAGTTGATGAACTGCATTGACACTCTCTTGGCTCTGCTTCATCATCACCTCCATACCTGTGCGAATCTGAGCAAGCTGTTGCATGATTTCTTCATTGATTTTGGCTTTCTCTAGACCTACACTAACAACACATAAACTCTTTGTAGAAGCTCTATCCCACTGCCCCCATGCACGATTTGTCTTAACTACTCTTTCCATTTGCTCTGCGATCCTTTCAAATAACTGATCTAGAAACATGCTCCCCATGATAGTATTAGCACAAGCCTGACTGTTCTCATCAAGGGTATGGCAGAAGATCTCCACCAAGGCATCATCAGCTATCTTATGGTCAAGGATGCTCCTCAGACATTTTGTGAATCGCTCCTAAGTAGTGCTTATCAAATCACTAGAAAGTTGCTCGAAGTTGTTGATCTGGTCCTTTTACTTAAGCTTCTTTGATCTAGGGAAGTACCTCTTCAAAAAGGCCTTCTGCAAGTCTGCCCACCTAGTGAATGAACTATATAAAAGCTTAAATAGCCATAATGCAGCATTGCTCGTGAGATATTTTGGAAAGACACAAAGTCCCACAACATCCATAGAAAGATTTTGTGTTCCCATCATGCTCTTATAGACGAATACCATATTATATAGGTAACTATGAGGATCCTCTAATGGTAAGCCTGCAAATAGCCTATAATTTTGCAGCTTCTGAAGTAACCCACTTGAGACTATGAACTTTGTGTCTACTAGTAGTGGTGACAACACAATAGCTCTAGTCACCTCCATAACCATAGGATTCAACCTATACTAATTCCACTAGTAAGCATTAGCATTGAACTCTTAAGGAAATGGAGCAATGCTCTCCATAGGAGATGGGTTCTCATTCCCATCATTATCATTGTTGTTCCTATTCAAAGCTACATTGGCCACGTTATTGGCATTGTCTTGGGCCATTCTTCTCAATGTTCTGTGTATCTCTGGATCAAATGAAGTTAAGGGATTGCCTTGACTCTGTGTGTTGGGTATACACTACACTTACACCCTGAAAAGAAATAAAAACAACAAACAAAAGTAAAATAAGGGAACTGAGAATTAACACTCGAATTACTAATGAATCGACTGAGTCTAGCCATATTCCCCGACAACAACACAAAAATCTTCATGTCTCCCAAGTTACACCTCCTTTTTAGAGGATAAAGCAGTCATACAACCTAACCAAGGTTAGGGTTAAACCCACAGGGAATACATAAACTCAAAAAATTCACCAATTTGTAATCCGAATAGTTAACCAACTTATTTCTACCGGGGGGGAGGGGTGTTGCAATAATCAACAAGAAAATAAAAATAAACTAACTATCATAAGAGAAAAGTCAATATGGAGAGACACTCAGGTATTGTGTTCCCTATGATTTCCCAACTTAGTATCACTAGATAGCCTAATTCTTTTCTAGTGTATAACATGTAGGATGGTAATTTATGTTCACCAAGCCCTTAGGTCGAAGGTGAGAGGTGAATTTCACTATGCGACTTGGCCTATCTCCATAGTGTGCATTACTAACCAGTACCTATTAGTCCCAGTACAACCTCCCATTGGACCATTTTAGTTGATTAGACGAGAACACATCAATCGAATCATGTTAAATCATCTTTTTTCCTATTCATTACTACCTTTGTCTAGTCAATAACACTAAGCAAGTTCTAATGTTGGCCACCACTAGAAAACAAGCAAAATAAAGAGAGTTAATTAATATATGCATATACACCTTCCAGGAATTGTGAATTATCTGATTTTACATTGTTACTTCTTCATGGTTCCCACAACCCTAGTTGTGGATTTAGCTACTCATGCTATGTGTAGAAGCAGAGATTATGAATTGAGAAGACATAATTAAATACTTACACAATAGAATTAAGAACAAGCAATCCAAGTGTTCTAAAAGACTCTCTAATATGATTTCTCCCTCTAAATATTGAGTTCTCTGAGTACTAGGTGAAAATTTATAAAAAATAACCTAAAAAACCTATTTATAATAATTAAAATTCAAGTCCTAAATAAAATAGGAGAATTGGTTGGCATACCATATGAAAGGTACTTTACGACCCATATTGACTTCAATGGCCCGTAATCGGGGTCTCGTACTCAGCTGCTAGAATTTGGGACTTCACTTCTATGACACCCTTCTATGACTCATAAAGTGATTTACAACCCGTAATAGGGGTTTCGTCTGATGACTTTCTTGCAAGTATACTTTTTTGATCCTCAAGGCACTAAGCCACTTCTATGACTCATAAACTCCTCTACGACTATCTGCATGATCATAGAATCAACTTTAGAAAACAACCCCTCACTAAAAATCTTCACGAAACCTCTCTATGGCCCGTAGAATGGTCTACGATCCGTAGGTTATCTCGTATAACAACAAAAACTAGCAACTTCTAAAATTTTTAACAAAATCATGGCCAACCTGTAATCCTACAAATCTAAACACAAAAACATATAAAACCAATATCGCCTCTAGAACACACCAAATTCTAAGTTTTAAGCATCAAAAGTATTGTATTTTGGCAGCACATCAATTTGCCAGTATGATTTAACCATGTAGGGACAGGTACTCCTCCACATGTTTGAGGCTAGTATTCGATGCTCAATACTAGCTATACTATTATGGTGAGCCTTTGTATTGAGACTCTTCCACCCTTTCCTTGTTGCTTGTTTTTGGTTTGAGATTAAGACAATGTTTTATAGCCCTTCTAAGACACTTATTTTAGTATTGTGTTGTCTAGACTTCTTTCTATTGATGGAGACTATTGGTTATCGGTGCCATCGACTTATGATGTTGTTGGTACGCGTATGGACAAAGTAATGATCTAGTTATTTTTCACTATTTTAATGTTGTTTTATGGCCAAAATCCCATAGCCCCTTTCCTTTATGTTTTCTTTTCGCATTATGTTTTGTCTATTGCCTATGAATACTTGAGATGCTTAGACGACTTGGGTGAGGTGTCTTTGGGAACCTCATTCATCATGTGATGACTAGGCCTCTAGGTTGGGTCGTTACATCATACTTCATTAAAATTATACTTTCATAATTCATAAATAGTCATCATAGTTTTATGAGAACATCATGTCATAAGAATAATCCATCTACTTTGCTTTTAATCTTAGTGTGAGTAACACTACTACCTTAACATCATAATAAACATTTGGGTTTTCATCACTCTCTTTGTCAAAGCATCATCATAGCTTTCATAACATCATCATCATCATAAAATATGCTTTTACATACTTGACAATATAATAATGAAATTCCATAACTTCATTATAAGAGACTCGGGCTAAGTGTGAGTCTCTGAATAATTGAGTTAAAATCATGCAATTGAATAAGATTCATAGAAAAAATATGTAATTAAATCAAATTGGATCATATACAAAGGAACCCATATCAAGTCATTAAGCTCTAATCATGTATACTTTGAAACTACATACTTTTGTTTGAAAATCATATATATCATGAAATTCATCATAATTTATGTATAATTAGTCATAATCATCATATAGGAATCATAATCCATGCATTAGGAATCATAGCTTAAAAGCCCGTAGGAAATCACCATGAAATTTTGATAAAAACAAGGTTTTGGATTAGGTTTCATGGATGAATCTAATCTACGAATGAAGCCCTACATACCTCAAGTGAGAGTCCTTAAGAACTGAGGAGAAAATCTAAAAATCCTTAATCAAACCTTCAAGTTTTAGCTCCAATGAAACCCTTGACTTAGAGAGAGAAATATTGAGGACCCTTGAGAGAAATCTGAGAATTAAAGGCTTTGAATGAATTAAGAATAAGACTTATAGAGGTTAGGTCAGCTAAGTCAATTAGGGTAGCTAAAATGGTGTAAATTATGACTTAGACGGATTGGAAATGTCAAAAATACTCTTCAGTAAAAACTATTAAAACTGTCCACGAAAACCTTCCTATGAGCCGTGAATCAATATAAGGTCTGTACATCAGTCTGTAGAACTTTGTGTCACAAAATTCAAGTTTCTGAAATTTACAGTTTTTATCCTATGAATATGCAAATTGACCCTTCTTTCCACTTACAAGCCATAAATGCTTCCGTACAAGTGTTCCAAATTTAGAATAATTGAGGTTCCTCAGGCCCTCTTCCTATGAGACCTGTTGATAGGTCATGGTTACTTACACTATCCGTCTTGTAACATGTAAGTCACCTTTTAGAAATCTTTCAAGTTTCCATTTTCACTAAGTAAATTCCACGAACCTACCTATGACCCGTGGTTCCTTCTATGGGTCGTAGACTGGCTCATAGGATCAAACTATCAGTAAAATTCTTGTCTTTCAATTTTTTAGGCCTAAAAACATGAGGGGTGTTACAATCGGCTTCTATGTTGACATTGCCCGAAGGTCCAGATAGTTTTGTTGTATATTGTGATGTCTTACGTATAAGCTTGGGATGTGTGTTGATACAACATAAAAAATTCATTACTTATGCTTCAAAGCAATTGAAAGGGCATGAAAAGAATTATCTATCACATGATCTTGAGTTGTTGGCCATTGTGTTTGCATTGAAAATTTTGTGACATTATCTCTATTGGGCACATGTTGATATATTTACTTACCACAAAAGTTTGCAACATGTGTTTGACCAAAGGGATTATGATATGAGTGTGATGTATCACCCAACAAGGCTAATATTATGGTTGATGCATTGACTAGAGTGTCAATGGGCAGCATGCGCATGTTCAAAATAGAAAGAAGGAGTTGGTCGAAGAATTCCGTCATATGGCATATTTAGGTGTAAGGTTAGATAGCTTGAGCCATGGTGGTATGTTAGTGCCTAATAGGGCCAAATAATCTTTAATGGAGGAAGTTGAAGTAAAACAAGACATAGACCTTACTTTGGTTGAGTTGAAGAATTTGGTGGTTGATAAGAAGGTAGAAGCCTTCTCATAAGGGAGAGATGGAGTGTGATGTTACCAAGGGTGATTGTGTGTGCCCGATAGGCCTAAGGGAAAAGATATGATAAAGCTTATAGTTCCAAGTGTTCTATTCATCTGGGATCCACCAAGATGTATAGAGATTCGAGAGAAGTGCATTGGTGGAATGGCATGAAGAAGGACATAGCAAGGTGTGTGATGGGATATGAAAATAGTAAACAAGTGCAAGTGGAAGATCAAATATCCAATAGTTTGACTCAAGAAATCAAGATACTAATTTGGAAATGGGAAGAATTGAATATGGATTTCATTATGAGTTTACCAAAGACCAGAAAGCAACTTGACTCAATATGGATGATTGTTGATAGAATGACAAAAACTACCCACTTTTTGCTGATAAAAACTTCTTATGGTGCCAAAGAATATGCTAAGATTTATATCCGAGAATTGGTGAGGCATCACAGAGTACCATTGTCTATTATATCGGATAGAGATGCTCAATTTACTTCTCATTTTTGAAAGTCATTCCAAAAAGACCTTGGTACAAAGGTGAAGCTATGTATCGCATTTCATCCTCAAATGTATGGACAAGTCAAACAAATAATACAAATGTTTAGGATATGCTGAGGGCTTGTGTGCTTGATTTCAAAGAATGTTGGGACGTTCACTTACCTCTTATTGAATTTGCTTGTACCAATATTTTTCACTAGTATTGAAATGGCGTCCTTCAAAGCATTGTATGGTAGAAGGTTTAAATCACCGATGGGATGCTTTGAAGTTAGAGAAATATCCTTGATTGGAACAGAGTTAGTACTTGAGGCTATGGATGTAACGACCCCAAAAAGTGCCCGAAAATATGCCTCGGAAGTGCCACGAATCATAATTTCCATATATCAAAAAATATGTTTATTATTTTGAAATATTGACTTCATATTCTTGTTTTTGGGGTCAAATTGAGTGGGAAGTAGGTCTAATCCGAATTTTAGAGCAATCGTATCAAAATCCAAAAATCACAAAAAATGCAATTTAGGAGGGTCAACTTTGAAGGGGAATATCTCTTAGCACACAAGGACATGGGTGCCCCGTGGCCTATCAAATTAAATCTCGTTGAATTAGCTTTCCAACGCACTTAGTTTCACCTCATTCAGAGTTTGGATGAAGAATTTGTGCCTATTTTCATAGAACTTGTTTGTGCAGAAATGCAGATTTCCAGTGAGTAATCCGCGTCGCCTCCGCGATGCGAACTAGTATTATTTTGGTCCTATTTTTTTTATTTTGGTCCAAGACTTTTAAGTCTTGACTCCAAAGTCAAGGTATGTGGTGTTGAACCATTGGGTCCTTCCAACCATGGTGCCTAAGCCTCCGTTTTACTAATATTGTATGATTTAAAGTTGATTTTGCATGTGGGTCTTGTATATTGAGAAATTTATTGCACAGTTATTTTAGTTCATGAAAGTATGGTTGTTTTAGCATATTTTGAGCTCTAAATCTTAGATCTAATGTTGGATTTGATGAGGGGTTTTGATGTGA
>DF361503.1:4396-20057 GCA_000787875.1 Solanum virginianum | reverse complement strand
CACTAACCTTAATGAGGGGTTTGTACCTCACACACTAGGGTGATGAGTGCTATCATCACTAACCTACCAAGGGGTTTATACTTTGGAAATCTAGCTTGCTCTGTTCTACATATATGATATCATATATGAGCATGAGTTATCTAAGAATATTTTACTTATGCATTGAACATACATGCCATTTTGGTATACTATGCCTATTGTCTATTGCATGCATTTTGATTATGATGCCTATCTATTGTTGCATTTCATTCCACATACTTAGTACATTCAAACATACTAACGCATACTCTATGACTACATGATGTTACAATGTAGGAACCGGAGCACCTATTGATTCTTCTTGTGGCTACATGGATTGTTCAAGTTAGTCTTTGGTGAGTCCTCCATTCTGAGGATAATGACTATTCTCTTATACTATGTTCTAGGACTATCTTTCTTTTACGTATGTATTAACTATGAGGGTGAGCCCGGTTGCTTGTCTTGGCCCCCGCTCTTATCTATGTAGTAGAGGTATTATTGGATATGTTATGTATTATGCTTGAGCTTTGACTCACTTATGATATCCAAGTTATTTAAATATAAGTCTCTCTCTTCCTTAGTCCCAATTCCCCATGTTTATGTTTCTTATGTTATTTTACATTACTTCCGTGACCAGACCAAGGATGTGTAATGATATGTTATGAGGCTTGTTTAGGATTCCTTCGGGTTCCCCATTCTCCAGTCACGTCTAGGCCCTAGGCTTGGGTCGTGACAATGGAGAAGGTGAAGGTTATAAGGGAAGGGTTAAAGGCTATCCAAATTCATTAAAGGTCATATGTCGATGTTAGGAGAAGAGAACTAGAGTTTGATGAAGGTGATTGGGTGTATTTAAAAGTTTCACCAATGAAAGGAGTGATATGTTTTGGCAAAAAAGGAAAATTAAGTCCTAGATATGTGGGACCTTATGATATAGTAAGAAGAGTTTGGAAAGTAGCCTGTGAACTAGATTTGCATATTGAATTAGTTATGGTTCATCCGTTGTTTCATGTATCGATGCTTAGGAAATGCTTGGGTGATCCTAATTCAATTGTTCCATTAAAAGATGTATCTACTGAGGATGATTTGACTTCTGAGGAAGTACCGAATGAGAATTTGGACTGGCAAGTGAAGAGATTGAGAAATAAAAAGGTTGCATTTGTCAAAGTGTTATGGAGAAACCAAAAAGTTGAAGTGCTACCTGGGAGGCTAAAGCTGACATAATGAAAAGATACCCTAACCTCTTTCCTTCTATTAAAGCCTAAGGTACTTAATATGATCTATTCCTCTGAAGTCCTCACGAATACGTGTCTCTTGTTAAGTTGCATGCATGTATGATTATGAAGTTGTCTCTATTTAAGCATATTTCTATCTATTCGAGGATGAATATCTCAAGGGGGAGATATTGTAACATCCCTCATATTTACAAGCTTGGAAACTGAAATATAAGGATTTTGATCTTGGTTTGGTCCAATGAGCTAGTCAATGGCTCATGGAAGTAACTACGAGTTGTAGTTAGGTTCATGGATTGAGTCCAGTGAAAATAAAAAATTAAAACAATTTTTAAAGTTGAAGACAAATTAACAGGACAGAACGTATGTGGAACCACAATTCATCAATGATTTCGTGGAACGAAGTCCTAAAGGGCCTACAATTTCTAAGTATGGAACACTTCAACGAAGAGGACCTATGGCTCATAAGTGGAACTACGCTCATCGTGTATGTTCTTAGTTGGGAAACTAAAAATTCCAGAAACTCAACTTTTATAACATAAAGTTTATGGGTCAAAGTACTATCCGTAGGATGAATCACAACCCGTAAAACAAGTTTCATGGATGATTTTGACATTTTTTAATGAGGATATTTTGAAATTTTCAATTCATTTAAGTCTTTGATGTCGCCCAAGTTACACCTCTATTTTAGAGGATAAAGCGATCACTATCAAGATATAAAACCTAAACCAAGGTTAGGGTCGAACCAACAGGGAATAGGTAGACTCATGAGAATTTACAAATAAGCAATTCAAATATTTAACCAACTCAATTCCCCCTAAAGGGGGTTTTGCAATAATGAATAAGAAAGTAAACTAAACTAACTATCACAGAAGAAAATCAATAATAGAGAGAAACTAGGGTATTATGTTCTGCATGATTCCCTAACTCAGTATCACCGGATAACCCAATTGTTGTTTAGAATATAGCATGCAAGACGGTAATATAAATTCATCAAACCCTTTGGTCAAAGTGCGAGGAGAATTTTGCTATATGACTTGGCCCATCTCCATAGTGTGCAATACTAACCATTACCTATAAGTCCTAGTACAACCTCCCCTTAGCCCAGTTCGATTGATAAGACGAGAATACATCATCGAATCTTGTTAATCAATCTCTTTTCATATTCAATACTTCCTTGGTCAAGTCAGTAACAGTAGGCAATTTCTAATATTGTCCATAATTAGAAAATTTGCAAAACGAAGAGAATTGATTAATACATGCATAAACCCATTCCAAGAATTGCAAATTATGCAGATTTACTTTGTTAGATATTCATGGTTCCCACAACCCTAGTTGTGGATTTAGCTACTCATGCTATGGGTAGATGAAGAAATTTTGAACTAAGAAAACATAATTAAATGTTTAACGAATTGAATTGAGAATTAAGCAAATCCAAAATTGATTGAGAATCACAAGATTAAAGATCAAATTAATTCACAACTATATTCTCTTAATTTTCTCTCTAAGTATTGTATTCTAACCCTAATTAGAACGAATCTAGTGGCTCTCTATGAAAAATAACCTAAAAATACTATGTATAGTAATTACAATTAAGTCCTTAATAAAATAGAAAAACTGGTCAGCTGGCTTCACGAAAGGTCTCTATGACTCGTAGTGTCTTCTATGGCTCGTAGTGGGGGTCTCGAAATCAGCTCATGAGATTTTGGACTTCGCTTCTAGGACTTCACTTTATGACTCGTAAATGGATCCATGACTCATTGTTTGTTCGTAGGCTTCAACTGCATCAAATTGTCCTTCACTAAAAATCTTCTTGAAACCTAGCTATATGACTCGTAGAGTGCTCTACGACTCATATATCTGTCTCATAGAATTTTGTTTCACATATAATCCCTCATTAGAATTTGTCATGAGACCAACTCTACAACTCGTAGAATGCTCTACGATCTATAGAGAGTCTCATAAATCATCAAAAACCAGAAATCTTCTACAATTTTGCCCCAAGTCATAGCTAACCTGTAATCCTGCAAATCTAAACACAAAAACACATAAAACCCAAAAATATCACATTTAAAACACACAAATTCCTAAGTTTAAAGCATCAAAAGTCTTGTATTTTTATAGCACATCAACACCCTCAACCTAATATTATTGCTTGTCCTCAAGCGACGAATCAATTTATATAGACAACACAGTAACACATAGACCTCAACTTAATGGCATATATCTTATACAATGCAGACTTCGATACCTACACTAGCTTTTCAAAATAAGACGAAATAGCTATTTTGCAAACCAAAGCACACCAGAGCATGTGACAACACAACTATGACAAGCAAGGGAATATCAAAGTCCACAATCACTGAACAAGTCAAATGCTAACAATGCAATGCAAGTGTCCTCAGAGAAAGAAGTCCCATTTTTAACACTCAATGATGATTTCAAATTTAACCATGGGACTGTACAAAAATACTCACTCTCACAAAAGATATCCATGTATAATGATTGATACCATAGGTTTGCCCCTATATGAATGGCTCCAACCCTCAATTAACTGAACTAGGATCACTTTAGAACTTTCTAGGCTTGTAACGTAGGCTCAAGGGGTTTTGGTATGATATTTTAAGAAAATAGAGACTAAAGGCCCTCCTTGAAACTGCATTTTTCTACACTTTTGCCTCATCAACTTTTTCATTTTCACCTTATTCTCTCTTTTTCTTCATTCAAGCTTTTCTGGGTGCTTTCTTCTCATTTTTTAGCTTTTTTCCTTGTTTTTACACTTTATTTTGTTTTTTAGCTCAATTTAACGCATTTTTTCTTTTTCTTGCACCTGATACATGATTTTTCTTCTTTTTCTCTTCATTCCTAACTCACCCCCTTATTTTTGTGCTTTTACCCTTAACCAGTCACCCTCAATGTAGACTTTTAACCTGTATTGAAGTACACAATATCTATCCTCCGAATCAGGAAAACTTTTGGGTAGCCATCCTCAACATAGGCTTTTTGCCTCAGTTAAGGTTCACAATGTTTAAGGAAAGACCAGGGCTAATTTCAGGATGTTCACTAGACAAAGCTAGGTTAATTAGGTGTTTAGAAAGAATTGGTACATGTAAGACTCAAATATTTTAAACAAGGGATATATCATTATTTGGTTGGTTATTTTAGGCTAAAGTGGACTAATTAAAGAACAAAGGTCTAAGATCCTTTCCTAATTCATTTAATCTACAATCTAACTTAGAGTACTAGGGCAAGTTCTGAATTAGCACAAAATACATGAATATAGAAAAATAAGCTCACACTCTCATGGCACAACATACATTATCAACACAAGACTCATAGATCATGCTTCTTATCTCAGTTTACCCTTACTTATCAGAAATTCCCAAACACCTAAACATGCATGGCTGCCATCTAACTACTAATAAAATATTTTGGTAGGTATCTTTTTTCCAAAACAAAACATAAAAACATGTTATATGCTATAAGTATTAGTACCATATGCTACACATATTATCTAAATATCCTAAACATGCTGGTTCAACAGAAAGTAAATATCCATGAGGAAAAACAACACAATCAAAAAAATCTTGAGATAAAAAATTATGGTAGTTATAGACCATAATCTACTTAGATTTCACTAAAGCCCATAACTACACACACCCCATCGAAAAAGATCTGCATTATTCCCAATGCACAAATCTAGCAAAAATAGAATAAAAAGGGTCAAAAACATACCTGAGTGCGTAAGCGCTAGTCTCAGGCTGAGTCTGGCAATCACCCTCCTACGAGGTAGTCTCATCAGTAATGGTACTCTATCTGAAGGGGCCAATACCCTTCAATTGATCCTTCTCCCAAGCTTGTCTGATCTTCTCTTCACGCCTTGACTCTCTCAAGGCATGCTCAAGATCCCTCTCCTCTGAGCTCCTCGCACGCACATGACTATCCTATGGGTCTTCATCTATGGAAGGTCTCTTCTTAAGGGAAGAATGAGTTGGCTTGTCAAGAGTAACAACTCAAACATCGGCACTAGAGATGTCATCTTTAGTAGTATAACTGGTGCCGCTAGTGATGCTGCCATATCAGCCTGGAGCTGCTGGATCTTCAACTGCAAGCCTGACAAATCTGAAGGCCGGGCCTCGGCCAATCTCTGCTGCACCCTCTCCTCAAAGGCATCTATGTCGGCATCCATGATTGGAAATACTATCATGAATGGTAGAAATAGTGAATGCCTGACTCCGACCCTCTAAGTGTGCAATAGCCTACATGACCCACGACCTAATTAGCTAAAAAGCTGAGTAAACTAGGCCTCAGCATGTGATAACTATTGCACTATGGCCTGTATAAAAGTGGTGGACATGTAGACCATGCTCGCTATATGAGTTTGTGAAGTAGTGGCCTTTGATGTGGTAGCAATAATAGTGGGCCCCCTTTTCTTAATTGCACCATGCTGCAGGGGGCTCTCCTCAGTAGTAGTAGCAGCAGTGGTGGTGTCAATCTCCGAACCCTTAGGTGGTGACACCAGGGCAAACATCTTTGGCGGAGGTAGAGGTTGTGCTCGCCTGAGTGCCATTGGGTTCTCATGGGCTTTAAAGTGTGCTGGGCCTCAACTAATTGGTCTAGCTGATGCAAAATCTCCACCCTAGACTATACACGTAGCCTGTAGATTAAATAAAGGAACGGGATAGGGTGGCCTTCTTCAATGTGGCCTCATAAATCTACTCAGTGATGAGGCAGGCCCAACCAAGATGCTGACAACCAAAACCGCAAGCTCTGGCATAAGAGTATTATCCGCCAAGGTCAGTCGGATGCGTGATTGAATAATGGCCCACCAAAATTTGGTAGGAAAGTTGAGCGAAGCCTTGATGATAGGCTCTACGTGGGTGGTGACCCAAGCAGGTTCCAGACCCTACTCTACAATTTAACTAGCCACCCATCTCAAAGGTATGGCTCGATGCTTAAGATCCTTCATGATCAATGGGTTTCTAACCTGCCTTAACCTATAATCAAACTCTATTATGGATCTTGGGGCATGTTACTCAGGACCAAATAACATGTGGCGGATGGTCTCCTCTGAAATGTCTACCTACCGACCTCTCACTTGTGTCTTTGTCAGCTTGGGCTGAGAGAGGTTTCTTCCATGTGGGAAGAGAAAGCTGGATGGTGGCTATATAGGATGCATAAAAATCCCTTACCGTCATAAGGGAGTACCGACTAACAAACTCTGTCAGCCACATGAGCCCATAATGAATCATCATGTCCTGTAGATCGGGGATGTGGCTAAGTCCATCAGGATCACCCTGGGCTCCTCATAGATAGAATAGGACGGCTTGGCTCGCTTTTTTGGATGCATGCCCTCCAAGTAAATCACCTACATACCCTTGACGTACCATCGGTTAGTAGAGGCATCCGGTACTGATGATGAAGATAGTGCGACAGAGGACTTGGCATCTCCTCTATCCTCGAAGCCTGCCTCAAGATTGGACTCTTCTTCTGATGGAGTCATCTATGGCATGTTGCTCCCACTCTTTTCACTACCTCCCTCTTAAGACTGGGAAGGACTAGTAACTAGAGCATAAATCTATCCAGCTCTAGCTGCAGCTCTGGTCTTAGGTATAAAAGCCTCTAGGTCAGGCTGGACATCAAGTATCTCTAGCGACCTACTCAGCTGAGGGATTTGCTCATCATCAGTAGGTGCATCCCTAAGATTTCTCCTCAGAACCTCGATTTCAGCACGTCTACCTTTTAGGGCCATAATACCCGAAACATAGACATGAACACACCATAGTTAGCCCCAAGAATCAAGAAATAAAGCGGAAAAAATCATTTGAGTCAGTTACAGAAGTACTCTACGAAAGCCCTTTTATGAGTCGTAATGAAAACTACAAGTCATAAAGTGCTCTTGTAGATCAGTGATTCAAACTAATTTTGGTTACTGAAAAAGTCTATGAAACTAGGTATGACTCATAAAGTGATTTACGAGTTGTAGACTAGGGTCGTAGAAAATTCCAATGACTAATTAAATTCAAGTAGTGATCGGCGAGACCTATCTACTAGTTGTGAAGTGATCTATGACTCGTAGAAGGTCTCGTCTGATAAATAATCAGAACATCAAGTTTCAAGAATTTCATACGAGGGGCAACTACGACTCGTAGATTGCTCTATGGGTCATAAGAGCCTCTCGTGAACCAAAATATCTGTCACCTGAGGTTCTAAGTTCATAATATGGACCCTAAAAGGCATGTTCAAACATTAATTCTATAGCATCAAAGCAAGAATACAAGCACCCACATTATTTTGATCATACAACCCTACACCCAACAATAATTTCAACATATATTCATCCCATCAAAGAATGATTAAGCATCAATTATCCTATAATTTTGACCATCTCAATTTAACTCAACTAGTAATATGATCCTATATCATCAATCACAAATTCACAATTATAAACCATTTAATACCATTCAATCAAATATGGTGGATGATCCAATAGTCACAAAAAGTAGCATTCATAAAGCCAAAAATACCCAATTCTGAAATCAATTAACAAGGCAACTAGGGGCAACCCAATTTCACATAATCACAATTCAAATTGACACAATAGTTATATGTCTAAACATCATACCCATCATAATCATCAACTCAATCAATTATGAACAAGGCAAATTAATGGTTTTAAGTAAATAAAAACCTTACCAAGAATTTAGATGAAACTTGAAGAAGATGAGAGAAATAGGTTGCCACAAAACCCTAGAGTAGCTAAAAATCTCGCCGAAAAATGGGTCACGGTGGTCAGAATTTTGATTGGGGGAGGGGTGTTTAGGTTAGGTTGATTGATCAATTTTAGGTCAAATAAGGTCAAATTATTTTTTACGCTTCTTTTTATAATAAATTGGGTCAACTGAAAAAGTAACTAGGCCTAGGTTTACGAAACCCCAATTACGAGTCGTAGATGGTTCTACAACTCATAGATCATAGTTTCGTAGAACCCTCGACACTTAGCAAAATTTCAGAAAACTTATCTGAGGTCCATGAATCCCATTCATGACTCATATTTTGGTATACAAATCGTAAAGTTGTCTCGTGGATTGGAGTGTACAATTATCCTGCTTACTCAAAATCTCTACGAGATGAGGTATGAGTCATAGACTGATCTACGACTCATAGACCCAGTCGTAGAAACTTGACCTGGTGCTTTTCTCAGCCAAATTTGCTGACTTAGCCCTATACCTACATACTCTTCATAAAATACACTGCTACCCTATATGCAACCAACCCATTGTCCAAAATTGCAATCAAAACAAAACAACTACCTATGAATCTAAAAACTGAAAATAAACTTATAACTATGCTATTGCATTAAAAATATTAGGTTTCCTCCCAAGTAGCACCTGATTTATTATCATGGTATGACCTAGGAAAATTGGTTACTCAGACTTCACCAATTGCCCAAACTTCACTTTTTGAGCTCATCTGGATGATTCGTGGACTGACGGATGTCGAAGATAGCTTCTTCGTCATTCAACTTAAACCTGAGTTGACCTATTTCCATATCCAATGGAGCTTGTCCAGTGGCTAAGAATGGTCTTTCTAAGATGATTGGGACGTCGAAGTCAACCTCACAATCTAGAATCACAAAATCTGTAGGGAATATAAATTTTTCCACCTTTATCAACACATCATAGAGTATCCCCAAATGTATCCCCAAACGTTTCTTCTCTGTTCAATCCACCATTAACAACCGTATGCTAGTAGGAGTAGGAGCTTCTAATATAATCTTCTTGTAGACCCATAAGAGGCATCAAATTGATACTGACACCTAAATCACATAGTGCCATTGCGGACTCCACATCACCTATAGTGCAAGGTATAGTAAAAGAACCTAGGTCTTCACATTTCTGAGCTAAGGACTTCGTAGTGATAACACTGCAATGTTGATGCTCTTGGTAAAGATCCTGACTTATAGTATGCTTTTTAGTAACCAAATCCTTCATATACTTTGCATAGCCCGACATTTTCTCTAAAGCCTCAATAAGAGGGATGTTGATAGACAGCTACTTTAGCATGGAGAGAAAGTGCTTGAACTTGCATTGCTCCTCCTTTTTGAGACTTTGAGGGAAAGGATAATGAGGCCTAGGGACGGG
Source organism: Solanum virginianum (assembly GCA_000787875.1). Taxonomy (NCBI): domain Eukaryota; kingdom Viridiplantae; phylum Streptophyta; class Magnoliopsida; order Solanales; family Solanaceae; genus Solanum; species Solanum virginianum. Next base: position 10,666 of record DF361503.1, on the reverse strand, counting down.
TTTAAACTTCTGTAGCGCTTTAGTTGCTTCACTCACCCCATACTTGCCACGACTATCTCCTTCATCCACATAATTTATTGCAACCACATCCTCATGAACATCTTCCTCATCGACCAACATAGGAGGATCCTTAGTGCTCTTGCCACCCCTAGTAGTAACCGCCATACACTGCCCTTCATTCTTAGGATTTTGAACTATGTTGCTAGGAAATGTACCCTTCTAACGTTGATTCAACTGAGTTGACACTTGACCAAACTATTGTTCAAATTGTTTAATAGCCACAGAATGGGACCTATTTTCTTATTTATTCTTGAAATATCTAATTTCATGCCCCTTAGGTCGCATCCTGTGTCTCAGCCTTCTTCAATAGGCGATCAAACATCTCTTAGTTTTGGAATTTTTTGCACCTATGTCCTGATTATATGGTGGCTCATAAGGACTATTTCTGAAGCTTTCTCTGGGACACCAATTTACATCTAGACCCTTCTTCCTATCATAGTAACCTCCACAGTTGTTCTGAAAGCTCCATCTCTACCATAGTTCCGACCTTGGTTTCCTTGACCTTGGCGCTAATAGTCCTGATTGGACCCTTTGGTATTGGTCGAAAACCCCCCGTCTGATCATTCACAAAACAAGCATCCTCCTCATAGTATAACTCCTTGTACATGGGTGCATGTGGAGGTTGGTGAACCACGGCGTTCACTCTCTCTTGGTTCTGCTTGATTACCATATCTATGCTTATGCCAAGCTAAGCAAGTTACTACATAATTTCTTCATTAATTTTGGCTTGCTTTGAACCCATACTAACAACACTCTTCATAGAAGCTCTATCCCACTGCCCTTATGCACATTTTATCTTAACTACTTGCTCCATACGCTCAGCAATCCTTGCAAATGGTTGATCTAAAAACATGCCCCCTATAATAATGTCAGCATAGGCTTAACTATTTTCATCAAAGGCACGGTAGAAGATCTCCACTAAAGCATTATCAACTATCTTATGATTAGGGACACTCCTCAGACACTTAGTAAATCGCTCATATTTAGTGCTTATTGAATCACCACAAAGTTACTCAAAGTTGTCGATCTGGTCCTTCAACCTGAGCTTGTTCGATCTAGGGAAGTACTTCTCCATTGAGCTATAAAATTATGATTTATTATGAGGTTTGATGATGGATTTTAAGATACCTTACATGAGGGTTTTGCTATATGTTGGTGGGTTGATTTAGATTGAGTTTTCTCATATTATTACACTCTCAGATAGCCATAATGCAGCATTGCTCATAAAATACAATGGGAAGACACGAAGTCCCACAGTATCGATAGACAAATTTTGTGTTCCCATCACACTATTACAAACAAATGCCAAATTGTACAAGTGGCTATGTGGATCCTCTGATGGTAAGACCACAAATAACCCATGATAGTTATGGCAACACAATAGCTCTAGTCACATCCATAGCCATGGGGTTAAACCTATACTGATTCCACCGGTAAGCATTAGTGTTGAAATCCTAAGGCTATGGAATGTCCTCCAATGTAGGTGGGTTTTCATTCACATCATCATCATTATTATTCTAGTTCAAGGCTGCATTAGCGAAGTTATTGGCATTTTCTTGGTCCATTCTCCTTACAATTCATTGCATCTCTGGATCAAGTGGAGTTATGGGATTGCCTTGACTCCTAGTGTTGGGCATTCACTACTTGTACACCCTGCAAAGAAACAAAAATAAAAACAAAAGTAAAATACAAGGGAACTAAGGATTAGCACTCGAATTACTTAATGAATCAACTTAAGTCTAGCCATATTCCCCAGCAACGATAGTAAAATCTTTGATGTTGCCCAAGTTATGCCTCTATTTTAGAGAATAAAGCGGTTGGTGTTAAGATATAAAACCTAACCAAGGTTAGGATCGAACCCACAAGGAATACGTAGACTCACAAGAATTAAAAAATAAGTAATTCAAATAGTTAACCAACTCAATTCCCCAAAAGGGGGGTTTTACAATAATCAATAAAAAAGTAAACTAAATTAACTATCACGAAAGAAATCAATAATAGAGAGCAATTAAGGTATTGTGTTCCCCATGATTCTCCAACTCAGTAACATTAGATAACCAAATTCTTGTTTAGAATATAGCATGCAGGACGATAATTTAAGTTCACCAAACCCTTTGGTCGAAAGTGAGAGGCGAATTTCACTATGCGACTTGGCCTATCTCCATAATGTGCAATACTAACCATTACCTATACGTCCTAGTACAACCTCCCCTTGGCCCAGTTCGGTTGATAAGATGAGAACACATTATCGAATCCTATTAATTAATCTTTTTTCCTATTCATTACTACCTTGGTCGACTCAGTAAAACTAGGCGAGTTCTAATGTTGGCCACCATTAAAACATGAAATGCCTCGAATTATGCTTTGAAAATGCCTATAATCATAATTTTCATAGAAATTCACCAAGGGGTCCAAGTCCCTCATGCTCCTACTCTGGCTTTTAGGGTGAGGAATTTCACTAGAATGAACCCACTAGAATTCCATGGATCCAAACAGGAATACTTCATATTCTCGATCGGGGGGCAAAATTGAGTGAAAAATGGATATAACCCAGATATTAGAGGATCCGTAACAAAAGATAAATTTTGGTAAGTTTTAATTTCTAGAGAGCATCTGCACCGTGGTTGCGACGTGCCAGGGGCACAGTGAAGTATTATTTTTGGTGCACGTTTGGTCCGTGCAGTGGAATGGATGCATACTAGTATATGTTTTTCCTTAATTTTTCCTGTATCGGCCAAGGGTATTGGGGTCATAGGCCTATGCCCACTTATATGAAAAAATACCTATACTTAGCCAATTTTCAACACTATATCACTCAGAAACTCTCACAAAAACCTCTCCAAGACTTAACCAAATATTTCATTCAAATTTCAAGGATTTCAAGCTACTCAAAACCCTCACAAAAACCTCTCCAAGACTTAACCAAATATTTCATTCAAATTTCAAGGATTTCAAGCTTAACTTTGGAACTCAAGAATTCTTTTCAAGCTCTAAGTTCTCTTCAAGCTCATCTCAAGAAAATCCAAGTTAGAGATGTGTAGGTATCCATTGGGTTCTTTCACCCATGGAGCCCAATTTTCCTTTTATGAGAAATGCATGTTTTCAAGTTGTATCATCTATAGATATCTTATATTATGGATTATGATTATAAATTATGTTGGAGTTTTATGAAATGGTGATTGGTTATGCATGTCTATCTATTTCAAGCTTATACCATGAATTAGTTTTGTCTATTGAGACTATGCATATTTTGAGCTATAAAATTATGATTTATTATGAGGTTTGATGATGGATTTTAAGATACCTTACATGAGGGTTTTGCTATATGTTGGTGGGTTGATTTAGATTGAGTTTTCTCATATTATTACACTCTTGAATTGCATGATTTTGAATAAGCATTAGGCACCCACCAAGTGTTTGATAAAACATCTTGACAAAGATTCTCAAGTTATTTACATGATTTATAAGTCAAGTGACTTCATGATGATTAAGGGCTTGCATGTATGCATTGAATTCATGAAAAGTATCTATGATGTTGTAAGTATACCACACCTTGTTGGGGAGTGACATGCCCAATCACCTTGTAAAGGGGGGTGACATACCCAATCACCTTGTTGAGGGGGGTGACATGCCTCAATTACCTTGTTGAGGCTGACATACCCAATCACCATGTTGGGAGGGTTGGGAAGACATACCTCAATCACCTTCTTGGAGGGTGACATACCCAATCACCATGTTTGGGGGTTACATACCTCAATCATCTCTTTGGAAAGGGGATGACATGCCCAATCACCTTGTTGAGGGGTGACATACCTCAATCACCTTTCAAGGGGATGACATGCCTTGGGTTCTGAGTACTAGTTTGCTTGGTCTATGTTGATTATGGTCTCTTCCCATATGTAATATGTACTATGCAATTTATATGATTTACAAGCATTTTAGCATCGATCATGCATGCCATATTGGTATTATACTTATCCATTACTTATGATTATGCATTTTGACTATTTTGGCTAATGTCTTGTTGCTTTGCATCCTATATACTTAGTACATTCAAATGTAATAACACATACTCTATGCCTATATGATATAACCATATAGGGATTGGAGCACCTCTTGATCATCCTTCGCGTGGCTACTTTGGTACTTCGGAAGATAATCTTTGGTAAGTCCTCAAGTACGAGGACACTATCTATACTATTCTTACGATTTGATATTTCTTTTTATTGAACACTTGATACTATGAGGGTGAGCCCGAAAAGTGTCTTGGCCCCCGCTCCATTCCATGTTAGAGGTGTTATTCGATATTTGATGTACTTATGCTATGAGCTTGTCTCTTTTATGCTTTTATAAATATCAAGACCTCTCTTAGTCCTGTTTCCCTTATTTATATCCCTAGTATTATTTATTTTGCTTCTGCAACCAAGAATGTGTGAATGATATGCTAAGAGGCTTATTTGGGATCCTATTCGAGTTCCCATTCACCGTGTCATGTGTAGGACCTAGGCTTGGGTCATGACAAACTTGGTATTAGATCACTAGATTGTTAATAGTCCTCAGAATCCAACACACTGTGTCGATTAGAGTCTTATTCACAGTTGTGAAGTACGCCACAACTATGACTGGGAGGCTATGAGGCATTTTAAGAAATGTTTCACTTCTTCATGGTCTATATTATGCATTCGATGTGAGTGTAAGGATTTTCAACTAACAAATGCTTTTTGCTCTTCTAAATCATGCTGATTCCAAGGGGGAGACCAAGGAGAGCCTGTACACGCGAGGAGCAACTGGCTCCTCCTGCTCCTCAAGCTCCTTTAGGTGGAGGGGTAGCCCAAGATGAATTTTAGGATGCTATTACAATGTTGTCTCATTCTATGACCAACGAAATTCACCAAGGGGTCCAAGTCCCTCATGCTCCTACTCTGGCTTTTAGGGTGAGGAATTTCACTAGAATGAACCCACTAGAATTCCATGGATCCAAACAGGAATAGGATCCCCAAGATTTCATTGATGAGGGGTAAAAAGTGCTATTTATTATGGGGGTCAATTCAGAGGAGAAAGCGGAGTTAGTGGCCTACCAACTCAAAGGTGTGGCCCAAATTTAGTTCACCCAATGGAAATTAGAGAGAAGAGATGATGATGTTATTCTTTGGGAGGAGTTCAAAGCCGCATTCTTCAACCAGTTCTTTCCTATCGATTTAGGAGAGGCTAAAATGATGAAGTTTATGAACCTTAAGAAAGGTTCCATGAGTGTGAGGGAGTATGCCCTCAAGTTTAGCCAACTCTCTAAGTATGCTCCACAATTAGTTGTCGAGACGAGATCAAGGATGAATAAATTTATGTTGGGAGTGTTTGACTTGGTTAATAAAGAGTGTCATACTGCCATGTTATTGGGTGATATAGATTTATCCTATCTCATGACATACTTCGAGAAACTAGAAGGCGAAAATCTTAGAAAAAGAAGAAGTGGTGAGTCCAAGATGGCTTATTTTAAAGGTAGATTCCAAGGTTCCAAGGGTGGCCTATTTTCTCAAGGCCACAAGTTCTAAGGACAAGGGTCTTCCATGCTTGTAATAAGAGATTTGCTAATGATAATCCAAGATTCCAAAGTGGTAATCAAGGGTTGCTAGTTTTCTCAAGTCCACAAGTTCCAAGGCCAAGGGTCTTCCAATGCTCCTAATAAGAGATTTGTTAATGATAAACCAAGATTCCAAGGTGGTAGTGGTGGAGTATCTAATCCTAAGTGCCGAAGATGTGGTAGGAACCATAATGGCCCATGTTTGAGAAACTCTAATGCTTGATATGGTTATGGTGAAGTGGGTCACAAGGTGATTAATTATCCTCATGCTCTAAACAAAGGTAGAGATGGTCATCCACAAGGCCAAGGTGGCTTGATATGGTTGTGGTAAAGTGGGTCATAAGGTGATTGATTGTCCTCATGCTCAAAACAAAGGTAGAGATGGTCATCCACAAAGCCAAGGTGCAAATACAAGTCAAAAGGGAAGAGGAGGCCCACAAGGGGGTGCTCCAAGGCAAAATAAATTCTATGCTCTTCAAGGGATACAAGGGATGGATGAGGTGTCCGATGTCATAATTGGTATGTTAAGAGTTTTTAATTTTGATATGTATGGATTGATAGACCCGAGTGCCACTCTTTCTTTTATTATTCCTTTTGTTGCCAAAAAGCTTTATGTTAGTCCCGAATTATCG
>DF361504.1:22496-51263 GCA_000787875.1 Solanum virginianum | reverse complement strand
TCTAATATTTTACTCATAAATTATGTCAATGTTCATTCACCCGAAATACATAATTGTTTTTAAAAGAACTATATACATATTCATTTCACGAATTGTCTAGATAACATTTTTTTTGTAAATCAACAAAATAATGAAACTTATAATGGGTTATCGGCTGATTAATTGTCATTACATTTCTTCATCTTCCTTTTCTTGTTCTTCTTCTTTGATGTATAGAATTATAACATTTTCTTGCCACGCTCATTAGTTGCTATGAATGCAAACAAAAAGGAAGAAGTCATTCTTATATTCTAGTTCTATATCTAACTTACATAAAAATACCTCTCAATTGCATATATAATATAGAAAATAATATTACCACGTGATACCACTTAAGATAGTTTATTCTAAATGACTTCATTTGCTATAATATCAAGTACGTATCTTTGGCCACCACTTAATTACTCCTACACAAAAAAAAAAAAATCTTAAAATCAACAAAAATTAAGATGCTGCTAAATGGATGGATCTTATCAACGTTCATAAATGATAAATCATAGATCGAACTGTCGAATCAAAAAACTTGAATTCTATCATAAAGCTTTGTATCGACTAAGTTCACGAGTTGAAGATAAGCGGACTTGAACCGCTAACATCCGCCGCAGGGTAAACCACAACTTCTGAGGTCCCAACTAACTCTACCATGTGGAATACCAAATATGACAATCATGCACTTCAATGTATTTTCTCATTAATTTATTCACTATACTAAACGGGTAGGTTCCTCATTAATTGATTAATTCCATTAGAGACATAATTCTAATAGTGATCACTAATATTTACCACATAATTTGTTATACGTTTCCCTACATTTATTCATATGAATGAATGTGGTATATATTAGACCAAAACGTTGAATGCAATTTACTCCTCCAAACTTTTCACCTTTTCGAGAGTTATGATGAAAAGTTGAGCCTACTTTAATTTTTTGCTAATTTAAAAATGAAAGAATAACATAAATTTTTGCATGTATAATATAGTATGATTAATATTTAATTAATTAAATATTTTATTTTAATATAGGGAAAAAATGGTAATTCAACTTTGATAGTTGGAGCTTTCCACTTTTAGTAATATATGATATATGATATGATGATGATAACATGATAATATGATGATGGTGATATGATATTCATCAATAAGTGCATCAATATTCCTCTACTACTCATTTTGGGACATACATTCAATTCCCTATATTGAACCATAGTCCTAAGCCTAATTATTGTCAATATCATAGACAATATGCGGAAAAACTTTCATTGAGAAATCACTTTCCTTAATATAGCAGGTTGTATTACTTTTATTAAATCTACCGTCAATGTTATTCCTGCCTACACTATGCAGTTGCATATTTCCAGCTTCCTATCCCAAATCTACAAAGTATTGACAAAATTCTAAGGGATTTTTGTAACACATTGAAAATCTATAAGCTAAGATTCAAACTTTCCTCTTATGTGTATGAGATCATATCAAGTGATTCTAACCTTGAATATATGTACTAAAACCTATTCTATAGTGGGATGATAGATTTGAGATGAATTAAGGTCACAAAAATCCTTCAACACAAAGTTGAGATGAAACCTTCCTTACCGATTGAGTTTCGATATGAAATTCTATGCAATTGGGTGATCCAATAACTTCAATGTTGAGAATATATGTTGAGCTCCTATCCTAAGTATTTGATGTGTGTTGTATATGGTTTGAGGTTATAAGGGACACCCAAGGCCAAACCATGTTCAAAACTTTTCCATCGGCAAAGATTTGACGTGAGTTCATAGAATGGTCAACTTCAAACGACCATCTCTCTGCACATAATGATATAGGTGACCCATAGTATATCAAATTAATGATTTTTGAATTAGTTTTCCAACACATTTTCTCATTAATCGGAGTTCGGAGTAAAAAGTTATGACCGTTTTACTGAAACGTATCTAGACTATCAAATTAGGCAATCCACCAAATTTGATTGCTGAAATGTTTTGGAAAGACTGAAAAACTATAAAAAAAAATAAAAAAAAGGGTGACCGAGGTCCCTATTCGGCATACCGCCGAATGATTAGGTGACAAGGTCCCTAGATCGCCTTTTTGGCCGCTGAAACTCATCAGTAGATCATTTTTTCAATTTCGATAATTATTTGACTTTTCCAAAAGGTTAGTTTTTACCTTTTACCCCTAATTAACTTTCTTAAGTCTATCATATAATGTAATAACCTGTAACACCCCTCAACGTAGCTCTGAAAGATCCTATGTTGCATTTTTTTAATATCTCAAAATTCATACAGAATTTCACAAATCCAACTGCATATTCTTGTTCAAAGGAAAAATTTGTGTGGGAAAATGGTTACCTACAAGGATAGGTTGCCCATGTAAAACAATAATTTTTTGGTGAAATTTAGCAAATCGGTGGCTATTAGCGACAAGTCCACGACGTGGACTTGTCACACCTTAGGTTAAAAAATTTTAAATTTTTTCTATTTCAACTGAGGGCATTTGAGTAATAACCCTATGCCTATATAGATGAGAATTTCACATTTTTCAGCCATTTTATGCCCTCGAACTAAAAGAAATACACTCAAAAATCCTCTCCAATCTTCTTAAATCTTCCGTTCAATCCCAAGCCATTCAAGAACTCTTTTTGGAATTAAAGAACCCAAGTAAAGCCCAGATCTTCTTCAAGTTCCATTCAAGAAATTCTCAAGTTTAAGGTATGTAGGTCTTTCATCCATGGATTCTTTCACCCGTGGAGCCCCAAAACTATTTTTACCAAATTTCTTGATTCTAATGACAATTCTTTATAGGTATTTTCATTTATCACTCCATTGCATGAAATATATTGAAAATTGTTGGTTATTAATTTATTGATGCATGGGCTCCTTTTAATGATAGTGATTATGATATGCTTATTACATTAAGGCATTGTAAGCTATGACATCTTGAAAGATTTGAAAATATTATGAATTTTTGAACAATTTTCATGACACCTAAATTGGGGTTTTGCAAGTATATTAGTGGGTTGTTTTGACTGATTCTTAAATGACTTTATTTTTACTCCTCTCATGTTTTATACTTGAAATTGCATGATTAAAATCTTAAATACATATAGTCACCCTGTTTTTTGACTAAGTTATATGGTAAATCTCTTATGTGATGAAGATTTTGTGGTAGGACATGTGATTTATGAATGTTGTTAATGCTGAAGGAAAATTAAGCATGACATGAGTTCATGAGAATGTTATAAATGTTATGAATGATATGAAGCCCTTTATTTGATATTATGATGTGATGGTTTGGTGAGCTAGTTTATGATATTCAAGGCCATAAATGTTGTGACACCATGAGATACTATGAAGTTGAGGATTATATGTAATGAATTTCATGTTTCCATGTCCATGTTGTGAAAGATGATATGTACGATTGTGATGGGTTGTTTAAGAATAATTTAAATTGATGATATTCACTATATATCTTAAGGTATGATGTCTAAATAATGAGAAATGAAGGCTTATGAGACATTCTTTTTTTATTATTGACATATGTAAATTTTCTTATGAATGATGAAAATGTTTCATTATATATATGCTAGTTCATGAATGTGATGGAGGATGAGTTATATCAAGTATGTTGTGAAATTTGTTGAAGTGATATAAAAGACATATTATTAAGGGTCTTCTTTAAGATATTATACTGTACAAGTTTATACATGTCATGATCATACTCTCTATATGCTATTTGGGACTAAATTAAACTCGTTGGAGTCAGGAATGAACAAATGAAATAAATGTGAGTCCCCATCTAGTTATGATCATGAGACTCTGATGACCCATTAGTTGAGGGATATGAAATAATGACCCGTTAGTATAGGGAGATAAAATAATGACCCGTTAGTAGAGGGATATGATGATGATGATAGCCAATAGTAGAGGCTTAGCCAAGAATATGATGCTAGCGGATAGTAGAGGCTTAGACAACATGTAGGAGCTATCTTTATGATGATGATTAATGTTCTAATTGTTTATGGGATGGGTTAGTAGAATACCTCTCCAGTAATGAATTTCATGATTTATTCCTATGATTATTCCGTGAGAGTTTACTTAGCACCGAATGGACCTTAGGATGGATGCGGAAGCTCTCCATTAGAAGAGGTGTGAGACTGTTAGTAGAATCTCATTGTCCCATAACTACATGCCACCATAGGAAATAAGAATCACCCACTAGTGGAGGTTGATTTCTAGACTAATCGATACTAGAGGTTGCTCAATAGCAAGGCTTTATTGGATCCACTTTGGCATTTTAGGAGGTCACCTTGGCAAGAGACTTCCCCCTTTCTCCGGTGTAGGGGAAACATGAGGACTCCATGAAATAGCTTACATGGTTTATGTCGGTTAAAGGTTGCTCTCACATATGTTCAAGTTCTCCTCATGTTTCTAAGAAGTCCTCTTATGATAAATTAAATAGTTCCTTTATGTTAATGCCAAAGGTGATTTAAGGTCCCTATGATTTATTATTTCATAAGTGCAAATGGCATTTCCCCTAAAGATACTTGATGATGTCTACAAGTGTGTAAGGTGGTCTCTATTATGATTACCAATGTTCCTCACATAATAAAATGGTCTTTTATGTAAAGTGATGAACTGTTCACCCAAGAATATTATTACTTTAATTATGTATGACATCGTGTATTTTTCACTAATTTAAGTTTATGTGACCTATTGTACATTCAAGTAATGGTAAGTTCATTATTTCTCATATGCATTATTCCATGTTCCATGGTGAGAGTAAAACGCTTTAAGTTTATGTGACCTATCAGGCATTCAAGTAAGGGTAAGTTCTTTATTTCTCATGTGCATTATTCCATGTTTTATGGTGAGTAAAATGTCTAAATGATCACCCATATATATATTCCAAGTTTATATAATTTGCTTATTCTCGATTATGTTTATCCATGCATCCTACGACTTTCTTTCTAATGTTGTCCTTTATGTTAGCTTGATTAAAGCTTACTAATGCCTTTGTAAATGTGTCATTTTTACCATAAGGCTTAGTATGAATTATTTCATTATTTATTTCCATGTCATGTATTGCATGCCTACATACCAATACATTCGAAGTATTGATGCATACTTCTATTATACGATTTAACCATGCAAAGACCGATGCTCATTGATATCCTCCACGTGGTTAGCTTTGTATCATTTAAAGAAGAGAGTTGGTGAGTCCTCTAGTTCAGGGACAATATTCGATTTCAATCTTACTTATGTTGAAACTTTATTCCACTTTACTTCCTAATTTGAGGGTGAGCATTGACCATGTCTTGGAGGTGTTATTGGATACTACGCTATGTACCTATAATTTGATGTTGAGATTTCATGGAAACTTATTCCTTAGACCCTATCCCTTATGTGATACTATTTGGCACTACTAATAGTGATGAAAAGTGATGAAAGTCCTAAGTCCCTATTTCCCCATGGCTTGAGTCCTACTTACACTCCCCTTAATACTTGCTTGTTATATGATTTATGGAAATTCCTTTCCCCTATATATCCCCACAGCGTGAGTCATAAGCCCTTATTCCCCTAGAGTTATTTATTGAATATTTATTTTATATTTCGCAACCAAGGATGTGTAAATGATATGCTAAGTGGCTTGTTTGGGTTGCCTTTGGGCTTCCCATTTGCCATGTCATGTCTAGGCTCTAGGCTTGGATTACGACAAGCTTGGTATCAGATCACTAGATTTATAAATGGTCCTCGGACATCAAACACACTGTGTTGAGTAGAGACTTGTTCATGGTTGTAAAGCGCACCACAACTATTGATAGGAGGCTATGAGGTATTTTAGGAAATATTTCACTTTATTATGATTCATGTCGTGACATTAAATGTACCTAAGGTTATTCATTTCTCTAACGAGACCTTCTTTGCTATTTCTAGAAGATGCTGCCAAAAAGAGCACATATGCAAATTGGTGATGCTGAAGGTCAAGTCCCTCTTATGCACCAAGAGGAGAATGTTTCTCATATGGTGTTTAGGACTATTTTTACCATGATGGCACAAGTGTTAGCCAATTAAGTCAACCAAAGTGCTAATATTCCAAATACTTCAACCCCGGCTTCAAGGGGAAGGGATTTTTCTAGGATGAATCCTCCCGAGTTTCATGGTTCAAAGGTGGAGGAGTAGGCTTAAAAGTTTATGGATGAGGTACATAAGGTGTTGGCCATTATGGGTATGATATCGGAGGAAAAGATGGAGTTAGTAACCTTTCAACTGAAAAAGGTTGCTCAAATATAGCACACTCCATAGAAGAATGAGAAGAGTGAAGATTTGCGTCCCATTTCTTGGGGAGAGTTCAAGGAAGCATTTTTCGATCATTTCTTTCCCTTAGAGTTGAGGGAAGCTAAGATGCAAGAATTTATCAACCTCAAGCAAGGAAATATGAGTGTGAGGGAGTAATCACTCAAGTTCACCTAACTATCCAAGTATGCCCCATCATAGGTTGACGAACCCCGAGTAAGAATGAGCAAATTTATGTCGGGGTTATCCAACTTGCTTGTCCAAGAGTGCCAGACCGCTATGCTAGTAAAGGAGATGGATATTTCAAGGTTCATGACTTATGTTGATCAGATCAAAGATAAGTAGATAGCGAGGAAATCAAGAGAGTCTAAAAGAGCTCATTTTGATGAGGGTGGACCATCATTTACCAAGACACCGGAGGCAAGGAGTAAGAAGGAAAGAACCCATATCCTACTTGTGACAAGTAAAGTAAGATACACCTAGGAGTATGCTTGGTGGGTCAAGAAGGTCGCTTTGAGTATAGTCAGTTATGGTACAAGAGAAGGGATTGGAAAGTGGCTCCTAGGAAGGGGAGAGAGAGAGAGAGCTCGTAAACTATGCCCGCTATGTATGTGTTTCCTTGAATATGGTGATGGTTAGTACTAAGGGGTTTCGTAAGTAGTGGTGCTATGATTGATGTATTGGTAAGTGGTTGTGTTGGCATATTTGTAACAACAGTAGTTTATGATCATTCTTATACATCATTTATCTAGCCTTGACATGTTACTTATTATGCATGCATTCTCATGAAGTAAATTGATTGAAGTCCTATGTGCAATTATGAAAATGTGCTACTCATGCTTTTAAAATGACATTCATGTTAGAAATGTTGAAAGTTGCATGAAATCAATGTTTAATTTGCATTATTGTTTTAGTAAGAAGTTGATAGATGTTCTATTATATTCATGCTATCTCTATTCACATTCGGGGACAAATGTTCCTGGGAGGGGGATATTGTAACACCCCTCAATGTAGCTCAGAAAGACCCTATGATGCATTTTTTTGAATATCTCAAAATCCATGAAGAATTTTACAAATTCAACTGCATATTCTTTTTCAGAGGGAAAAATTATTTGGGGAAATGGTAAACTACAAGTTATAGGTTTCCTGTGTCAAAAAAATAATTTTTTTGGTGAAATTTCGCAAACTAGTGGTTGTCTGCGACAAGTCCACGATGCGGACTTGCTGTGCCTTAGGTTGAAAGTTTATGAATTTTCTCTATTTCAGCTGGAGGGCATTTGGGTAATAACTCTATGCCTATATCAACAAGAATTTCACATTTTAAAACCATTTTATGACCTAGAACTCAAAGAAATACTAGCAAAAATCCTCTCCAATCTTCTTAAATCTTCCATTCAATCTCAAGCTTTTTTCAAGAACTTTTGTTGGAATTTAAGAACTCAAGTGAAGCCCAAATCTTCTTCAAGTTCCTTTGAAGAAAGTCTCAAGTTTAAGGTATATATGTCTTTCATCCATTGTTTCTTCCACCCATGGAGCTCTAAAACTATTTCTACCAAATTTCTTGATTCTAATGACTAATTCTTTATAGGTATTTTCTATTATCAGTCCACTGCATGAAATATGTTTGAATTATTGGTTATTGATTTATTGATGCATGGGCTCCTACTAATGATTGAGATTATTATATGTTTAGTACATTTCGGCCTTGTAACCTATGACATCATGAAAGATTTTTAAAATATTATGAATTTTTTAACTGTTTTCATTGCAAGTATGTTGGTGGGTTGTTTTGAATAATTCTTAAATGACTTTGTCTTTACTCCTCTCATGTTTTGTACTTGAAGTTGCATGATTTCAAGCTTAAATACATATACCCACCATGTTTTGACTATGTTATGTGGCAAATCTCTTATGTGAATATGGCTTTATGATAGGACATGTGATTTATGAATGTTGTTAATGTTGACGGAAAATTAAGCATGCTACGAGTTCATGAGAATGTTATAAATGTTATGAATGATAAGAATACCTTTATTTAATATTATGATATGATGGTTTGATGAGCTAGTTTGTGATATTCAAAGCCATAAATATTGTAACACCATGAGATACAATGAAGTTGAGGATTGTATGAGATGAATTTTATGTTTCCTTGTCCATGTTTTGAAAGATGATATGTATGATTGTGATGAGTTGTTTAAGAATGATTTAAACTAATGATATTCGCTATATGTCTTGAGGTACGATGTCTAAATAATGAGAAATAAAGGCTTATGAGACATTCTATGTTTATTATTGACTTATGAAAAGTTTCTTATGAATGATGAAATAGTTTCATTATATATATGCTAGTTCATGAACATGATGGAACATGAGGTATATCAGGTATGTTGTGAAATTTGCTGAAGTGATAGGAAAGTCATGTATTATTGATAGGTCTTCTTTACGATATTATAGTGTACCACTTTATGCATGTCATGATCATACTCTCTATATGCTATTTGGGACTAAATTAAACTTATTGGAGTAAAAACTGAATGAATAAGAGAAATGTGAGTCCCCATCTAGTTATGATCATGAGACTATGATGACCCGTTAGTAGAGGGATATGAAATGAGGACCCATTAGTAGAGGGAAATAAAATGATGACCCATTAGTAGAGGGATATGATGATGATGTTAGCCGATAGTAGAGGCTTAGCCAAGACTACAATGCTAGCCGATAGTAGAGGCTTAGCCAATATGTAGGAGCTATCCTTATGATGATGATTATATTCTAAATGTTTATGGGATAGGTTAGTAGAATACGTCTCCAATAATGAATTTCATCATTCATGCCTATGTTTATTTTGTGAGAGTTTACTTAGCACCAAGTGGATATTGGGATAGATGCGGATGCTCCCCATTAGAAGAGGCATGACACCATTAGTAGAATCCCATTGTCCCATAACTATGTGCCACCATAGGAAATAGGAATACTTTCTAGTAGATGTTGATTTCTAGACCAATTGATAGTATAGGTTGATCAATAGCAAGGCTTTAGTGGATCCACTTTGGCATCTTAGGAGGTCACCTTGGTGAGTGACTTCCCCTTTCTTCTGGTGTAGAGGAAAAATTGGGTTCTGTCATGATACAAGCCTAGGGCCTAGACGTGACCGGCGAATGGGGAACTTGAAGGAACCCCAAACATGCCTCATAGCATATCATTACGCATCCTTGGTCACGAAAACAATTAAATTGACAATAAGAAATAAGCATAAATAAGGGAATTGGGACTAAGGATAAACCTTCATATCATAACATCAAGAAAAAAGAGAGTTAAGACTCATAACATAGATACATATCATGTCCAACAACACCTGTACTACATAGATAAGGGCAGGGGCAAAGACAAGTAACTGGGCTCACCTTCATAGTCAATACATAGCCAAAAAAAGAAAGTCTTAATACATAGAAAGAGTTCATAAGCAACGGTCCCAGAATGGAGGATTCACCAACAAGCTGGTAGGCCAATCAAACTAGCTATGTAGACAAGGAGGATGATCAAGCGGTGCTTTGGTTCCAACATGGTGACATCATGTAGGCATAGAGTATGCATTAATATGTTTGAATGTACTAAGTATGTAGTATGTAATGCAACAAGAGATAGGTAACGTAGGCAAAATGCATAATCATAGGCCATGAATAGCATACTAACAATATGACATGTATGAATGATACTTGAAGTAAAACATGCTTATATAGAACATAGCATATGTGTAAGAAGAGACCATTAAACTATTTATGGATCATCACACCCTACCACCCTTGGTGATTGAGGTACAAACCCCGTCGATATGTTGGTGGATCGTCGCACCCTACCACCCATGGTGCCGGAGTACAAACCCTCCCTCGATAGGTTTATGGGTATATACCCCTAACAAGGTTGATGTATAGTCTCACCCTACCATCTATAGTGCTGGAGTACAAACGCCTCGATATGTTATTAAGGTATGAATCCCTTGATAAGGTTACCTGGTGCGCAACCCCTGAGTAGGGCATGGTCACATTCTAACACTATATTGAGGATATCTTATATATACATTTATTTTCTCATCATTTCATCATCATATAGTCATTCAACTTATAAGATATGCATTGGACCTTCAATTCCTCAAGAATCCATAACCGAACATTTTATTAAACACTTAGAGTGTGTGTAGTGCTAGTGTTAAACCATGCAATTCAAGAGTGAAATCATGCTAGAAAATTCATTTTAAACCCATCAATAGATACTTGGTAACTGTTAGACCCTGTATGCCCTTAATTGAATCAATTAGAAAAAGTTTGGGACCTAAAGTGGAATTTTTGAAAGTTTGGGTCCTTGACGAGCTTAGGGGTGCCACTTAAAAAAATCTTGTTGGATTTTAATGGGTACATATGTTGTGTGAACCCTACAATTGACCAAATTCTTGCTTATACTTATAAGATAGGCCTTATCTTTTATCTTCTGAAGACTTAGAAAAAGCATAAAACTTGAAGAACCAAATAAATAGGCTCTCGGCTTAACAACTGGAAAATTTCAAATTCCCTTTCTTCCATTCTACAAATTAATTGTTGGTGTTAATCCACTATATTGAGTCCCCTAAGTAGCGTGAGAGTGTTATTTGGGCAAGAAAACATCTCTTTCTTCAACTTTGGCAACCTCAGCTCAATTAAGGAGTTGAAGTGGTAAGGTGAGATTTAATGTTGTTTTATGTATTTTTAAGGTTGTATGTATGTTGTAGTATGCTAAACTGAAAGAAAATCATGAAATATGTGAGTTGTATATGTTAATGTTGGACTGTGGCCTTATTTTAATAATTCAGCAAGAATATTATAGTGTGTGTTTTTTTGCTATGTGTTGGGTAGAATGAAATATAGTTTTGTTTTGTAAAGCTGTGTTTTGGGCAGTGGAGTAATCTGAATGCTCTGATAATATTATATCAATTTTTTCTCTTGATTTTGAGATGTTAATATTTGAAATGTGGCTTGTGGATGCGAATAATGGGAAAATCATGCCCACCATTTTTCTGATGATAAATGTTTGGTTTGAAGAGAAGTAGAGATTTGGGTTTTTAGTGCTTTGTTTCTTTTTGAAAGTTGTTTTTTTGAGGATCCACTATAATGCCTATGATGGAATATGATAATAGGCTTGCATTGTTTGATCATCTTACTTGATTGAACAAGTGGCGACTGAGGTCCTTGGATAGTAGTACACGATGATTTATGGCACTATTGTTGTTATAATGTTGTTTAAGTTGGTCATTATTGTTGTAGGACTGTTGTTGTTGTGGTTGATTAATTTGACCCGAGTTGATTCTCGGGGCAACCTATATTCTAGGGGAAGTGCTGCCAAAATTTTTGTAAAATTGGGGGCAAATTTAGAATTTAAGGCCCAAAATGGCCTTTAACTAATCATTTGGCGTTATTGTGATTTGTTTGTAGACATTAGACATCGGAGGTATAAGTTGGATTGGCTTTGCATTTGGATTAGTTGGAGAAGATATTGAGGTATGTAAAGCATTTCGTTTCTTGGCATGACTTACTTAAAAGTGAATAATGTTATAAGTCTCGGAAGATCCCATTTCTTTGCAATTCAAGCCTAAATAAGCTTTGTGTGTATCCTTGGCCGTTCTTATGAATAGTTAGCTATATCCTTAGCTCTTGTGTCTTTGGAATCTATAAACAGTAAGAGTTGAAAAGGAATTGATTGGTTTGAAAGACTTTATGTTCTAATTGTTCCACAAATATAAATGCTTATAACTTTTGATAGAAAGCCCAAATTACCTTGAAAATCGTTTTGAGACACTTCCTTGTAGTTTGCATAATCTAGGTAAAATCTGTTCCTTCTAAGTTAGACTAGTTTGGGTTTTCATCGGTCGTGGGACCCGTGACACCTTCCTAGGCAAATTTTGGGTAACTTTAAAAGAATTCGAAATAAATAACATTTGTTTTCAAAAATGAATGGTTTACTGATCTTTTGGATTTATGATAATGATTTTTTATGCATATGATTCCTCACTACTCCTCTCGTGCTCATTTTGATATTGTTCACCGGTTCCCGGGCCAATTGTTGTCGTGCGTATGCTAATATACTCCGATGTTATGTCGTGTTTATAGTTCGCTGGGTTGACTTCGCCCAAGGTCCTGGTTTCGCTTAGATGGTGTGGGTTTTCTTCCTTATGTCGTGTTTATAGTTCGGCGAGTCGGCTTCACCCAAGGGCGGAGTTTCGCTTAAATGGTGTTATGTCGTAATTGGGCCTTCTGATATGTTTGGCATTATGCCCTTTTCTGATATGTGATGGGGATTTAGAGATTTGCAACTTTTTGGTGTTATGTAGTGTTATGGCGCCATTGACAGGTGGGCGACCATACTTCCTGTGCGTTAGGCATGATTTGGTATTTTAAAAGTAATCATTTTGATATTTTGGATATGTTTCTGGCATTTTGGAAAGTAAGTATTTTGATATTTCAGATATGCATCGGTTTACTATATTTTTTTAATTTAATTACTATTTCGATTTATATTTTGGTACATTCCCTTTACATATTCAGTACGTATTCTGTACTGACCCCCTTTGCTTCGGGGGCTGCGTTTCATACCCACAGGTACCGACTTACAGGTTAGTGATCCACCAGCTTAGGATTTTCCACCTACTGTCTGAAGTGCTCCCTTTGCTTCGGAGCAAACATTTGGTATATACACCTAATCACTATTTTTGCATATATGTTGATTCGAGGGTACAATGGGGCCCTGTCCCGTCCTTTGATTCTGTGTGTCTGTATAGAGATCTGTGAAAGCCTGTGTGTATGGGCAGTAATGATTTGTATGACTATATAAGTATATTATGTATGTTGAGCAATTTTTACCACAGCGGTGTCGGCCCGCATGTGTTGGTATGATATTCTGTTTGGATTTTTCTGCGTGCAGGTTGTTTGGGTTAGTACATAAACAAAGGAAACTCTACCGAAATTTTTGTAAGAGTATATAAGACATTTGGTATAATCTGGCTTTGTGTTTGTGTTCGGGTGCCCAATCGGGCACTGGTCACGGCCCACGGGGTTGGGTTGTGACAGCCTTTGTGTCAGTGCTAGTTCATCCTCGTAGTATCCACAGACCTTGTCTAGTAAAGTCTTGTTTATCGGTGTGTCGTGCATCACATCTATAAACAGGGGGCTACAGGACATTTAGAATGTTACTCTCTTTTTTGATCTTAGATCGTGCGTTAGAGCAGTGTTAATAGGATGACTTCTTTTCTGAAAGAAATTATTTGGTTTCAGCGATGCCTCCGAGAAAGACAATAGATTCATTCTTATCAATACAATATGCCACAATATGCCATAAGATCCTAGGTGAAATTCCAAAAAGTACCAGACCTAAGGCAAGATTTATTCTATGGTTGTTACTATAAAATAAACTGAAGACAATAGATAGACTTCAGGAATGGGAGATTGAAATAGATGGTACCTGCAAACTATGTCAGCAGCACTCAGAGACAAGAGATCACTTAACTACACAATGCTCCTACACATGATCCATATGGAGAAGACTCATGCAATAGTTGAAATGGCAATGAACTACAGAAAGGTTCAGGCAAGCAAAACAAAGTTGGATCTGCATTGAGTCAGTTGGATCTCAAGAACAAATCACCTAAAAAGAGTACAGAGCACAAAACTTCAGAAGAGACCAATGGAAGAATAAACCAAGAAAATAGATCTGAAGAAATAAAGTGTCTAGGCGATGGATCTGATGCTGAAGCATGGATATATCTATTCAGTAAGAATAGAGCAGCTAAAAAGGGTATGAACTTAGCCTACATAACCCCTAATCGTATCAATGGACAACAAGTGGTTGAGCTAGCGCAGGATGAAGTTGAAAAGGGGCTGAAAAAGTGGAAATCATCTTTAATTACATATTTCATAGGAGAAACACTTGAATATAAAGCAATGCGAAGATATGTGCAGTAACCTTGATCTACTGTGAAGGAACCAGATATATACCTATAAGATGAAGGCTATTATGACATCAGATTGCAGGACATGGATGATATGAAAGAGATACTATATAATGGGTCATACACAATCAATAATGAACCTATCATCCTCAAATTTATATGTCTGAATTCATCTTAGAGAAAGTATTTCTCACATTCATACCACTATGGGTGAAGTTTCCAAATCTTCCTATGACCTGTTAGAGTAAAGGCTCACCGAGTAGGATGGCAAGTGCCGGGGAAAGAATAGGAAAGTTATAAATTCAATTAGAGGGGAAACCAAGGCAAAGGTCAAGGTGGTCGATCTATTTCCAGGTGCTAAGGATAGAGTTATAATCATTTATTGGTATGAAGAGGAAAAGGACGATGAGGATTTCAATGGAAAAAAATAAAGAAATGTGAGCCTCTTTTTTTGGTCATTTTCTTGAGAAAATGTTCACAGATGACATTTTTGGAATTTTATTGGCTTCTTATATATTGCTAGATAATATTACAATAACAAGAAAGTAAGGAAATCCAATTCTCCATTTTCAAGAATCTTCATTATCCTATAATTTCTGTGTAAATAACATTGTACAGCTCTCTCTTTTGGCACCATTCCCTTAAATATAGATGGGTTTAAATTGACTTTTGCTTGAATTATACTGGGAAATTATTTTGCTTTGTTCCCGTATAGTTAGGGTTTATGTGGATCTGCTTACCTTTTGAATCTTATGCTTCTTTTTGTGAATAATAGGGGTTAACTGTGGCTGTTTGTTACTGGGTTCCATTGATTTTGAGTGATGGTGGCATCTGGGGCTGAAGACCCTGTTGAGTCATTGCTGAGTTCAGCACAATTGGTTAAGAATGCAGTTTCACCCATAGAGTCAGGCATTAAGAAAGTGGCTTAGGATTTTGAGCATTGTTGGCCTTGGAAAGCCCAGAATTGTTCTGGATTAGATGTCAAGAAAGCCAATGCAAGTAAGCAAGGTATGGCTAGTGATGAGAAAGAGAAAGGTTTGTCAGTTACCAATTATGATGTTTGTTAGAATACTTGGGAATAATGGGCAGATTGATAAAGGGGGTAATGTGGCCAGGAAAAGGTTGAAGGAGAAGTATGGTGGTGGAAAAGCCGATGGAAGTTATGTTAACTATCTACAATTTGATGTTGCTTAGTCATTATTAATGAATGGGTTTGTTCAGGCTGTTCCAAGCCCATTTAGGACTATGAAAAAGTGGTTTCACAAGGTGATTCAGGATAGTGTTCATGAGGATATGAAAGAGAATCTAAGGATGATTGATGTGAAGTAAAAGAAGTCAAGTGATCAGGTTGTTATGGATAACTGCGATGGTCTGAAGCACACAGAGGAAAAGAATTTATCTTTAGAGTGTTTTCTTGGTTTTTTTTTTGATCAAGTAGCTTAGAATCTTCAGAAACTTGACTTAGGAGTCCAACGGCAGGAATACCAGACTACCGAGTTCAGTCAACTTCCTCCGCCTGCCAATCAATTTGATCGTTTCAAGGTGCTAGTCAGTATTTTAGAGGGTAAAAGAGCTGATGTTAATGGATTTCTGGGGAATCTAAAATTTGCAAGAGTAGGAGGTGTTCTTTCAAGTATTGTTGATGTAGATTCTTTTGCAAGAGTAGAGAGAAAAGATGGTGTTAATGATATAGGTGGTCAAGAAAAAAGTACTGGAAATTCCACAAGAAGTTTGGCTAATGGTTTGCTTAGTATTCCATTATCCAATGTATGGCGTTGAGATCAACATTGTCCATAGTTCTAATAACAGAACTAATTGGGCTCTTACCCTAGTTAGGACGACCTACTAATGACCATCCTGATAAGGAAAAAAAAAACTGATCTCAGTCCAGCACTTTTTCAGATTCACGGAGGCTGATTATGTGCTTCTTTTCTACTTCTTAAGTTGATCTAGAGTTTGTCCCATTCAAGTGAATTTGTCAACATGACTTTTAAAGCTGGTAGTTGTTTCTCTTGGTCAATAATCAAACGAATTCTGAGATTTCCTCATATCTAGGTACCCTTGTGTTGAAGTAAACTGATTATTACCTAAAATAAGCTTGAGAGTTTGAGCTTGTTAAATTAGTTAGGATGCCTCAACAGGAATAAATGGTCTTTAGTACTGTACACTATTCTGGTCAGGTAGTTATTCCTTTAGACAATATTAACCGCTCGCACTGTACTTGGTAATCCATAGAAAACCAGTATTTGGCTAGTTAGTCCGCTCCTGTTTTTCACATTAATCAAATCCATAAAGGAGTTGAGAAGCAAGATGAGGGCCAACATTAAAGTTATTGCTAGAGATGCTAAGTGATTCAACACAGTCATGTGCACTCAAATTTGATAACTTTGTATTGGTAACTAGCGATCCAGAATCTGTTCGAAGATCATTCTTTGCTATTTCTGCAATCATGTACAAGTTCATACCTAAAGAGAAATTCCTCTTACTACCAATGTTCCAAAAGTTCGTCCAAGCATTAATATCCCTTCAGATGTTCCCATATATCCAGCAGCTCGGACTTATCCAGGTATGGATCCTATTATGCTGTCTTGATCTGTTCCACCTATTCTGGGTACTCCACACATATCAGAGCTTCCAGGTTATGTGGATGCAGGAAGCACATGGCCTATTTATTTTTCTACCCTTCCCATGGTTTCCGGTTACAATGGTGCCTCTAAAACTGAGAAATTGACTACTAGAGTGCTGTGTCCTACTAACAATATTGGTCATGTTATTGGAAAGGGAGGAGCTACGATTAAAAGTATAAGGCAAGCAAGGGGTGCTCGTATCGAGGTTGGTGATGCTAAAGCTAATCATGATCAGTGCATTATCATAGTCATTTCCACCGAGTCAGTGGACAATCTTAAATCCATGGCAGTTGAAGCTATACTGCTGCTACAAGGTAAAATAAATGAGAAATACGAGGATACTATGATTTTTTATCTACTTGTTCCATCAAAGATTATTGGATGCATCATTGGGAAAGGTGTTATGAGGTTCAGTAAGAGAGGAAAACTCCCCCTACATTAGTTATATGACTTGTAAGGCCGATTTAACATTTATGGATGAATGTTCTAAGGGAAAGAGGATGTTAGATCCCGTATGTCCTTAATTGGATCGATTAGGAAAAATTTGGGATCTAAAGTGAAATTTTTGAAAGTTTAGGTCCTTGAAGAGCTTAGGGTGCCACTTAAAAAAAATCTTGCTGGATTTTAATGGGTACATGTGTTGTGTGGACCCTACAATTGACCAAATTCTTTCTTATACTTATAAGATAGGCCTTATCTTTTATCTTCTCAAGACTTAGCAAAAGCATAAAACTTGAAGAACCAAATAAACAGGCTCTCGGCTTAGCAACTGGGAAATTTCAAATTCCCTTTCTTCCATTCTACAAATTAATTGTTGGTGTTAATCCACTATATTGAGTTCCCTAAGTAGCGTGGGAGTGTTATTTGGGCAAGAAAACATCTCTTTCTTCAACTTTGATAAACTTAGCTCAATTAAGGAGTTGAAGTGGTAAGGTGAGATTTAATATTATTTTATGTGTTATTAAGGTTGTATGTATGTTGTAGTATGCTAAATTGAAAGAAAATCATGAAAGATGTGAGTTGTATATGTTAATGTTGGACTGAGGCCTTATTTTAATAATTCAGCCAGAATATTATAGTGTGTGTTTTTTTGCTGTGTGTTGGGTAGAATGAAATATAGTTTTGTTTTGTAAAGCTGTGTTTTGGGTAGTAGAAGCTTATGATGGAATATGATAATAGGCCTACATTATCTGATCATCTTACATGATTGAACAATTGCTGACTGAGATCCTTGGATAGTAGTACACGATGGTACATGACACTATTGTTGTTATAATGTTGTTTAAGTTGGTTGTTGCTGTTGTGGGACTATTGTTGTTATGGTTGATTAATTTGAGCCGAGTTGATTCTCGGTGCAGCCTATATTCTAGGGGAAGTGTTGCCAAAATTTTTGTAAAATTGGGGGCAAATTTAGAATTTAAGGCCCAAAAAGGCCTTTAACTAATCGTTTGGCGTTGTTGTGATTTGTTTGTAGACATTGGACATCCGGAGGTATAAGTTGGATTGGCTTTGCATTTGCATTAGTTGGAGAAGAGATTGAGATATGTAAAGCATTTCATTTCTTGGCATGACTTAGTTAAAAGTGGAAAATATTGTAAGTCTCGAAAGATCCCATTTCTTTGCAAGTCAAGCCTAAATAAGCTTTGTGTGTATCCTTGGCCGTTCTTATGAATAGTTAGCTATATCCTTAGCTCTTGTGTCTTTGGAATCCATAAACAGTAAGAGTTGAAAAGGATTTGATTGGTTTGAAAGACTTTATGTTCTAATTGTTCCACAAATATAAACGCT
Source organism: Solanum virginianum (assembly GCA_000787875.1). Classification (NCBI taxonomy): domain Eukaryota; kingdom Viridiplantae; phylum Streptophyta; class Magnoliopsida; order Solanales; family Solanaceae; genus Solanum; species Solanum virginianum. The sequence continues at coordinate 32,544 of DF361504.1, read as the reverse complement.
TATAACTTTTGATAGAAAGGCCAAATTACCTTGAAAATTATTTTGAGACACTTCCTAGTAGTTTGCATAATTTAGGTGAAATATTTTCCTTCTAAGTTGGACTTGTTCGGGTTTCCATCGCCCGTGGGACCCGTGACACCTTACTAGGCAAATTCTCGATAACTTTAAAAGAATTCAAAATAAATAACATTTGTTTTCAAAAATAAATGGTTTACTGATCTTTTGGATTTATGATAATGATTTTTTTATGCATATGATTCCTCACTACTCCGCTCGTGCTCATTTTGATATCGTTCACCAATTTTTGGGCTGGTTATTGTCGTGCGTATGCTAATATACTCCGGTGTTATGTCCTATTTATGGTTTGGCGGGTCGGCTTCGCCCAAGGGCCGAGTTTCGCTTAGATGGTGTTATGTCATGGTTGGGCCTTCTGATATGTTTGGAATTATGCCCTTTTCTGATATGTTGTGATATGTGATGGGGATTCGGAGATTTGCAACTTTCTCGTGTTATGTCGTGTTGTGGCGCCATTGACGGGTGGGTGACCATATTTCCTGTGCGTTAGGTATGATTTGGTATTTTAAAAGTAAATATTTTGATATTTTGGATATGCTTATGGCATTTTGGAAAGTAAGTATTTTGATATTTCGGATATGCATCGATTTACTATTTTTTAAAAATTTAATTACTATTTCGATTTATATTTTGGTACATTCCGCTTTACATATTCAGTACGTATTCTGTACTGACTCCCTTTGCTTCGGGGGCTGCGTTTCATGCCCGCTGGTACTGACGTACAGGTTAGTGATCCACCAGCTTAGGATCTTCCACCTACTATTTGAAGTGCTACCTTTGCTTCAGAGCAAACATTTGGTATATACACTTGATCACTATTTTTACATATATGTTGATTCGAGGGTACGACGGGGCCCAGTCCCATCTTTTGATTCTGTGTGTCTGTATAGAGGTCTGTGGATGCCTGTGTATGGACAGTGACGGTTTGTATGACTATATATGTTATGTATGTTGAGCGGTTTTTACCACAGCGGTGACCTTGTCGGCCCGCATGTGTTGGTATGATATTCTGTTTGGATTTTTTTGCGTGCAGGGTGTTTGGGCTAGTACATAAATAAAGGAAACTCTGCCAAAATTTTTATAAGAGTAAATAAGACGTTTGGTATAATCTGGTATTATTTTTGTATTCGGGTGCCCAATCGGGCACTAGTCACGGCCCATGGGGTTGGGTCGTGACAGTAACACCCTCAACCAACATACATCAAAGCCTTTCATCAAATCTTATAGTAGATCTTAGATTCATAGCCCAAAACATAGTAAAATAGTCACAATTTCATAAGCCCCAACATGGTGAGCAGCAATTTTCATAATAAATAAGACCCATGAGTAAATCATCCTTAAATTATGCAAAGTTAAGTAAAAGGGAGCATGGGTATCATGGGTGAAAGGAACCCATGAAAGAAACTCACATACCTTAGCTTTAGAGATGAACTTGATGGAGATTGGAGATGGAGACTTGAAGTTTGAGTGTAATCCTTAAGAATCCGGAGATGGTTTTGAGACTTAAGTTTAGTAGTAAAATATTTGCCTAAGTATTTGAATGAGTATTGGGGAATGTTTAGAATGATATGAGGGTAAAAAATGGCTAATATAGGTATTTTCACATCTGAAAACACTTAGGCCCAAGACTTAAAAGTCTTGGACCAAAGTCAAAACCTAATTATAGGTATTTTCACATCTGAAAACACTTAGGCCCAAGACTTAAAAGTCTTGGACCAAAGTCAAAACTCGAACCAAAAACAACACTAGTGCGCGCCCTTGGCGCGTTGTGCCAGGGGCGCGAAAAGCTCACTAGAAATTGCATTATAAAATTTTTAAATTTTGATACGGTTACTCTAAAATTGGATTTAGACCCATGTCCCACTAAATTGGACCCTCTGAACAAGAATATGAAGTTAAATTTTTTATATCGTGCACAGATTTTGAGATATATAGAAATTATCATTCCAAACACTTACGAGATATATTTTCAGGCACTTTTGGGGTAATAATAGATTCCATGGCTTAGCTCACATGGTTTATGTTGGTTAAAGGTTTCTCTCACATATGTTCAAGTTCTCTTCATGTTCCAAGAAGTCCTCTTATGGTAAATTAAATGGTTCCTTTATACTATGTCCAAAGGTGATTTAAGGTTCCTATGATTCATTGTTTCACAAGTTCAAATGGTATTTCCCCTAAAGGTACATGCTGATGTTCATAGTGTGTAAGGTGGTCTCTATTATGATTACCAATGTTCCTTGCATAATAAAATTATCTTTTATGTAAAGTGATGTATTGTTCACCCAAGAATATTATTACTTTAATTATGTATGACATCGTGCATTTCTCACTAATGTAAGTTTATGTGACCTATCATGCATTCAAGTAAGGGTAAGTTCTATAATTCTCATATGCATTATTCAATGCTCTACGGTGAGAGTAAAATATTTAAATGATCGCCCATATATATATTTCAAATTTATATAATTTGCTTATTCTCAATTATGTTCATCTATGTATCCTACTATGTTCTTTCTAAAGTTGTCCTTTATGTTAGCTTGATTACTGCTTACTAATGCCTTTGTAAATGTGTCATTTTTATCACAATACTTAGTATGAATCATTTCATTATTTATTTCCATGTCATGCATTGCACACCTATATACTAGTACATTCCATGTACTAACGAATACTTTTATGCCTATGTCAGGACCTGGACCTTGGGGCTAGATGTTACACCGCGATGGGGAGCCCGAAGGGACCCTAAATAAGCCTCTTAGCATATCATAACACATCCTTCATCCCGAAAGCAATTATAAAACAACAATAGATAGAAAAAGGGTAATATGGGGCTAAGGGACATCTTTGATACCATAGAAACATAACACACAAATTGTATAGCATTAACATATCATAAGGTTTCAACAACACCACTAATACATAGATAGGAGCAGGGGCCAAGACAATCTGCGAGCTCATTCTCATAATCATAAGTTTTCATCATAAGAAGTGTCAATACATAGCATAAATCAACAGAAGTATGTCCTCGAAGTTGAGGACTCACCAACTTGCTTTAAGAGAAATCGTACTAGCCACGTGGAGGATGATGATGATCAAGTAAGTCTTTGATTCCTACATTATAACAACATGTATACATAGAGTATAAGTTAGTAAGTTTGAATGTACTAAGTATGTACAATTCAATGCAACAAGAGATAGGAAACATACGAAAAATGCAATATCATAAGCAATGGATAGCATAATAACAATATGATATGCATGAATGATGCTTGAAGTAAAATATTCTTATATAGAACATATTACATATGTAAGACGAGACCAACATTATGATGGATTCTCACACCCTACTATCCATGGTAATTGAGGTATCAACCCCTTAATTTGTTGATGGTTGTCTTACCCGACCATCCATGGTGATTGAGGTATCAACCCCTCAATTGGTTGATGGTTGTCTCACCCTACCAACCATGGTGATTGAGGTATCAACACCTCAATGGGTTGATGGTTGTCTCACCCTACCACCCATGGTGGTTGAGGCATCAACCCCTCAAGTAGGCACGGTCACCTTACAATACTATAAGTACTTTTTCTGGAAATAACTTATATAAACATTCCTTTCAGCCTCATAAAGTCATTCAAATCATAGGTCATGCAACGGATCATCAATAACTCAAGAATCCAAAACCTGACATTTTATCAAACTCATGGCAGGTGTGTAATGCTAGCGTAAGATCATTTAATTCAAGAGTGAAATCATGCAAGAAGCCTCAATTTAAAATCACCCACTGACACTTGGTAATACCCTCATGCAAGATACATCAAAACCCTTCATCAAACCCACAATGGATCATAGATTCATAGCTCAAAATATGCTTAAACAATCACAAGTCATGGAACCCCAACATAGTTTATAATCAAATTCATAATGAGTAATACCCATAAGTAAATTAACTTAGAAAAATGCATTTTAGGTAAAAAAAAAAAGGTTAGGCACCATGGGTGAAAGGACCTAATGGTTGAAACCCACATACCTTAACTTTGGAGATTTTCTTGAAGAAGATTTGAATGGAGACTTGAAGCTTGGATGAAATCCATAGATCCGGAAGAGATTGGGATGTTTGAATTTTGAGTGAGATATTTGTCTAAGCGTTTAAGAGAGCATTGGGGAATGTCTTGAATGATATGAGGTTGAAAATAACTAAGTATAGGTTTTTTTATGCACAGAAAGGCTTAAGCCCAAGACTCCATAGCCATGGACCGAGATTAGAAAATTGGAAATAAAATACACTGCTTTCCGACAGGTCCGCATCGCGGAGCAATTGCAGACTGCTACTAGAATTACAAAATTGGTGAAATTTGTGTTTCACTATGGGTCCTCTAAAATTCGGATTATACCCATTTTCCACTTAATCTTTTACTCTGAACAAGAATATGAAGTTGGATTTTTGATATCACGCATGGATTTTGAGATATATGAAAATTACGATTATGGGTACTTTTGAGGCACATTTTCAGGAACTTTTTAGGATCATTTCTGGCTGCATAATTTAACCAAGTAGAGAATAATGCTCATTGATATCCTCCATGTGGTCAGCTTTAGATCATTGAAATAAGAGTGTTGGTGAGTCCTCAAGTTTTGGGACAATATCAAGTTTCTATCTTATTTATGTTGAGACTTTACTCCACTTCACTTCCTAGTTGAAGGGTGAACCTTAAACATGTCTTGGTTCCCATCCTATAAATGCTTAGAGGTGTTGTTGGATACTACACTATATATGTACCTATAATTTGATGTTGATATTTCATGAAAACTTATCCCTTAGATCGTGTTTCTTATGTGATACTATTTGGCAACATTGATAGTGATGGAAAGTGATGAAAGTCCTAAGTCTCTATTTCCCCATAGCTTGAGTCCTACTTACCCTCCCCTTAGTAATTTCTTGTTATGTGATTCAGGAAAATCCCTTTCCCCTATCTATCCCCATAGTATGATTCATAAGCCCCTATTCCCCTAGAATTATTTGTTGAATGTTTTTTTTATATTTCGCAACAAAGGATGGACAAATGATATGCTAAGAGGCTTTTTTAGGTTGTCTTCGGGCTTCCCATTTGCCATGTCAAGTCTAGGCCCTAGGCTTGGTGTCACACCCCAGGAGGGTACCGAAGACGTGGCTGGCACCCAATGACTATTGCTAGTCCCCAAGTGAACCACTTGGATCAAAGAACTCTTTGATCAAAAATATATCTTTTGATCCAGACATTCTAAAAATCGACAGGATCTATTTTTCCACTAAATTTATCATTCTGATAGCATATCCGGTCTCGGATTTACAAATGGAGCATGGGAAGATGTGTTATTTGCACGTCTCTACTCTAGCAGTATTTTAGTAATTTTAGTAGGTGTCACAGAAAAACCTATTCTTATATATCTTTGCATAATTGATTATTTTTATGAACTTGTTTTCTTTAAAGAATGTTTAAAACCTGCTATTTTCAAAAACCCTAAATATGATTTGAGAATAAATACATGAATGAATCTAGGAATAAAGTTTAGAGTCTTTAATTTAGAATATTGATTGTAATTGTGATGTAAGCATGATGATAGGTTTATAGAACTTGATGGTCATGTGAGCCTTGAAAATTTGAATTTTGAATATTGGTCTAAATTGAAAGTATTCCTACATGATTGTCTAATTCACCCTTGAAAGGTTGATGGGATTGATTGTTCAAATTGTTAAAAGATTGAATTGATAGAACTAATGAGTTACTGAAAGAGTCCATTAATAGACTCGCTAATTTATTAATTGGAATTGATTGCTTTATGAGTGTTGAGTCTTGCGAGGAGTATAGAGAATTGAATTGAGTAAGACAGAGTCATACTCAAACCTAATAACTACATAGCCATACATAGGTGTGAACTGAGCCCGTTAAAGTCTGATATATTATTTATTTGTGGATTGAGTCCGTTAAAGTCGAACATGATCCTATTATATTATTCAAAAATAATAAGACTTGATTGGTTGATTGGATCCTAATTTGTGATCATTCTTTACCTGCAATGACCCAGACATTGTACAACTTTGTTGGAACTTGAAAATTTTAATTTTGGGAAGTTTTGGACCAAGGTGACACCTCAAGGGAGACCTCACAGTCGGTGTGTGGTCACACGGGCTGTGTCGCCTCCAGTGAAGTGATCGTTTACCTCAAAGTTTGGTGTTGGCCCTCGATTTGGTAATTAAAACTAAGGTACACCACACTTGGACCTCTCACAGTTCGTGTGACACTTCAAGGATCGTGTTGTGACCTTGGCTTGAAATCCCCTAATTTTTGGAACAAATGTGGTCACACGGCTAGAGTAGTGTCTCAGGGGCCGTGAGGCCCCCCATGTGGCTTTCGGAGTGAAATTTTTTCTAAGTATAGAATCACCATCTCATAACTTGTCATGGAAGATTTTTATGTCTAAGAAAGGTGACACGGGCAGTGCCACAGACCGTGTGACACAACACGCCCCCTGTGACCCTTCCATGAAGTCGATTTCATCAAATTTTTTCTAAGTATGGGATTTCCGTTCCGGACCTTCATTGAACAAAATATTTCTAAGTGTAGGTTCACGGGCAAGTACATGGTCCATGTAGTGCCACACGAACCATATACCCTTCCTTGAATTAGTGACATGTAATTTTTCAACTTGTTTCATTAATGGCATTTTCGTAAATATAGTTTATCCTAATGTTCTTTTGGGACTTTCTATGCTACCTAAAGACTTCCTAATGACCTAAACCCTATTCATAATATTCATATTCATTTCTCACATTTGAAAACTCTCTCAAAGAATTCTTATGGATTGGGAACTTTGAAATCAAGGAAAGCTCATTTCTTCTCTGGGTTTTGATTCGGGTTCCTTTCAACCTATACCCAAATCTTTTCAAGCAATTGTTATAAATTTAAGCTTACTTTAAATGTGGGTTTTCCTTATTATGATTATTTAAATTCAATTAATGTGTAGGTTGTACTTTATTTATAATTTTAAGTTACTTTAAGCCCTATTATGATTGTTTACATTGAATTTATGAAGATATGAATGTGCATGTACCCTTTAAAGCATGATTTATGCATTGGTAGTCTATATTATTTTTTTAAAAGTGAATTTTACTTATGTCTTACTTGAACCTTATAATGTGTTGTTGAATTTAGTTTGAATCTACATTACTCATGCCATTCTCATCTCATCCATAGCATATACATTCATAAACAATGAATTTTATGGAATTTATGAAGTAGGTTAATCCCATTTATGTTCATATATATAATTTTGGATAAGATATTGGTTTTGACAAGAATGTGATCACATTTATGTTTATTGATTACGGCTCTTTGAGCATTTTGGGTGCTTGCACCATTTTGTAAATATGAATGAGCTATTCCTATACCTGAGTATTTATGAATTATGATTTATGATTTGGCATTAGAGCGTAAGTATGAATTATTATGAATGATGTTTGGCTTTGAGCCTAAATGTGCATTGAACTTATTTGAAATAACTATTTCCTATTTGGAGACTATGTATATTCATAAGTATTCTTGTGGGATGACGATGAAATGGCCCCAAAAAGTGCCCAAAAACATGCCTCAGAAATATCTAGAATCATAATTTCTATATATCTCAAAATTCATGCATGATATCAAAAACCGACTTCAAATTCTTGTTCAAGGGTAAAAATTAGGGGGGAAAATGGTTTAAGCCTGATTTTAGGGGAAACGAATAGCAATTTAAGATTTCCAAAGTTTTGATTTCCAGAATCGATCCGCGATAGTGCCCGGACGCGTAGCTATTGCGAACCAATGTAAATCTGTCCTCCATGATAGGTCTGCATCGCGAACTAGACATAGACCTATGTAAATTCTGCCTAGTTATTTTTTCTTGCAGTCCAAGTCTTTGAAGTCTTGGACCTAAGTGTCCCCAAACGTAAAGATACCCATAATTAACCATTTTTCACCCGCATATCATTCTAAACATTTCCCAATACGCATTCAAACACTTAGCCAAATATTTTAAACCTAAACTCAAGTCTCAAGACCCTCTCTGGATCCAAGGATTTCCTCGCAAGCTTCAAGTCTCCATCTTCAATCGTTATCGAGTTCATCTTCACAGCTAAGGTATGTGGGTTTCTTTCATGGGTTCCTTTCAGCCATGATACCCAAGCTTCCTTTTCATACATCTCCAATCTTCTTTAAGGATTCTCCAAAAGCTAAGGTATATGGGTTTGTTTCATGGGTTTCTTTCACCCATGATGCTAAAGCTTCTTTTTACCCTATTTTGCATGATTTAAAGATGATTTACTCATGGGTATTATTTATTATAAAAATCACTGCACACTATGTTGGGGTTTATGAAATTATGACTGTTTTACTATGTTTGGGGCCATGAATCTAAAGTGTATGGTGAGGATTGATGAAGGGTCTTGATATATATTGTTTGAGGGTGTTACTAAGTATCTATTGATGACTTTACATTAATTTTTCTAGAATGATTTCACTCTTGAATTGCATGATTTTACACTAGCATTACACACACTCTAAGTATTTGATAAAATGTCCGGTTATCTCTATATAGTGTTGGGGATGACCAAGCCTATCTCGGGGGATTATAGGCCTGGCTAACCTATCGAGGGGTTGGTACATTGGTTGCATAGCTCAGGAGGTGGTAGGCCTAGGTAACCTTGTTGGGGGTTGGTACCCATCAACCTTGATGGGCGGGGTTTGTACTCTATCTACCTTGATGGGGGGGTTTGTACTCCGTCAACCTCGGTGGGGGTTTGCACTCTATCAACCTCATGAAGGGGTTCGTACCTCATGCGCCTATCCAAGAGGGTGGTAGGCCTTGACTTTCCTATAAAGGTCACTCCTTACACTCGTATTATGATCCATATAAGCATGGTATTACTTCAAGTATCATTCATACATGCCATATTGTTAGTATGCTATTCATTGCTTATGATTATATATTTTGCCTATGATACCTACCTCTTGTTGCATTTAATCCTACATACTTAGTACATTCAAATGTACTAACACGTACTCTATGCCTACAAGATGTCACCATGTAGGAACTGGTGTACCGCTTAATCATCCTTCTCCACATGGCTAGTATGACTTCTATCAAGCTTGTTAATGAGTCCTCCATTCCGGGGATGTTACTTATGATCTATTGCTATGCATAAGACTTTCTCTCTATGACTTATGTATTGACTATGAGTGTGAGCCCGATTGCTTTGTCTTAGCCCTCACTCTTATCTATGTAGTAGAGGTGTTGTTGGACATGTTAAGTATCTATGCTATGAGCATGACTTTATTGACTCTTGATGTTTTATGATACGGAAGTTTATCCTTAGTCCCAAATTTCTCTTGTTTACATTTATCTCTTATTGTAATTCTAATTGCTTCAGCGACTAAGGATGCATAATAATATGCTATGAGGTTTATTTGGGGTTCCTTCGGGTTCCCCATTCACCGGTCACATCTATGCCCTATGCTTGGGTTGTGACAAAGGTGGTATCAGAGCACTAGGTTGTTAAATACTTAGATTCTAACATGTCGCATTGATTAGGGTCTTATTGATGGTTGTGTTGTGTTTAGTATCAGAGCACTAGGTTGTCAATGGTCCTTGGCATCCAACACACCGCGTCGATTAGAGTTTTGTTCATGGTTGTGTTGTGCACCACAACTATGAGTAGGAGGCTATGAGATGTTTTAGGAAATGTTTCTCTTCTTCATATTCTATGTCATGCTATAGAGTTGATATGAGCTTTCCCCCTAACAATTGTTCTTTGTTATGGTAGATCATGGCTAATACGAGGGAAAGATGACCCGCACGCCTGAGGAGCAACCAACCAATGGAGAGCTTAGGGATGCACTCACCTTGCTTGCACAAGTGGTGGCTAATCAAGCCAACAAAGGATCAACTAGTTTAGTT
>DF361505.1:28785-40898 GCA_000787875.1 Solanum virginianum | reverse complement strand
CTGATGTTTCCAGATATTTAGTTATTCTTGAAACTAGGCAATAAATCATAATACTGAAAAACAATTTGCAAGTCTACAGATTCCACCTCAAATATGTCTAGACACTATTCAAATAATAATGCTTAGTTGTTTCCAGAAATTTCTGACTTGAAAATAGGCTATAGGCTATCACGATGTTCTAGTTGACCAAGTAATTTTTGATGGAAATGTTTCTTCTCATATAACATCAGTATGTATGCAGTTTTGCACTATTGCACTGATACAAGTGAAATTCTGCATACACCATTTACTCAAGTTACGTTGACTTTTATGCAGTTAGAACAAAATGTGATGGTTTAATTCTTTAAATTTATAACTGCAGGCCACTATATGCTACTAGTCTATTGGGGATTATCCGCACTCTTTTTGAACAAACACAGCATGATGAAATGCAGATTTTAGGTTGCAATACTCTAGTCGACTTCATCAATAGCCAGGTTTGTATGCCTAATGATACTAGATGTTAATATGCATGGATATCGTTCCCGAGAAAGACTGTTCTAAAGTAGTTGTACTTCATTTTATATATTTTGAACCAAGAACGTAGTTTCTTAAGATGAACTTGGGTAGTCGTGCAATAGAGTCATTGTGTCTTTTACTGATCTATCATAATTTTGGACCGACTAGCAATCACTAATGTTTGTTAGGATTGTGAATTTTGAGTCCTACTTCGACCCTTTAAGGGATGAGTTGTCTCTTTAATATTGCTTGGGTAGTTCTTACCTCTTGAGCTAGCTTTTAAGGTTTAGCTAGGCCGGAGGTTCATTTCTTTAACATGGTATCAGAGCCAGACCCACCCAAGTCTTGTTTCACCCGATGTGGGCGCCCCATCATATTTTATCCACGCTTCAGATGACCAATCTGGGCTTGAAGGAGGAGTGTTAAGTCCCACATTGATCGGTGGAAGGCAAAATTGTCTCCTTATATGCTCTTGTGCAATCCTCAGTTCCTCACCTTTTCAACTAGCTTTTGGTGTTGAGTTAGGCCCAAGGTCAATTTCTTTAACATGATATCAGGGAAAGAACCACCCCAATTCTCATTCCTGATGTCGGACCCCCATATTAAATTGTCCACACACTAGATGTCCAACCCCAGACGTGAGTGTGTGCGTGTGTGTGAAGAGTCTCACATCAGTCCTTTAAGAGATGGGTTGTCTCTTTAATATGGTTTGGGCAATTTTTACCTCTTGAGATATCTTTTGGGTTGAGTTTGGTCTAAGGTGCATTTGAATAGTGTTGTACGTACATTGTATTTCCACGAGGAGGATGTAAACTTTTGATGAATGAGTAGAGCAATATTAGTTATTGCACCTACTCCCCATAAAAAGGGTAATATAAGTTATGGTATTGCATTTTCTATCCTGGATTTTAAATGTTTTTATCATCCATTGGCTTTTATAAGAGGCTTAACTCTACAAGAAACAGGGGGCAATTTTGAGGTTTATTTTTTGGTGGGTTGGTTTTACCTTTGGGAGTGGTCTCAGAGAAGGAAATGGAGTGTGCTTTTGATAAATGGATTTTGAAGAACCTGGAAAATATTTTGGGTTTATGCTAAAAAGTGGATTCAAGTTCTCTTTCTTCTCCTTATTAAGCAGATGGATGGTACTTACATGTTCAACTTAGAAGGCCTCATACCTAAACTGTGCCAACTAGCTCAAGAAATTGGAGATGATGACAGAGCCTTGCGCTTGCGGTCTGCCGGAATGCAAACTCTTGCTGTCTTGGTAAAAACTCAGTCTATCTCTTTCTGTTGTTTATTATTTATTTAATTATACTTGTAAAAATCTCAATTACCCAGAACTTGCAGGTTTGTGGGGTGTTTTCTGATATTTGGAATTACTAGATCTTGGTGACAGAGACTAATGATAGTGCCTTCTTTGAAGGATTTATGTGCATTTGTTGTTTCACTAATGTCTATATCTTACCACTTAATCTCACAAGTAACTTATTCTTGCAGCTCTTGAATCAGATACTAGGATGTTATGTACTTTAGTTGTTGTTAGAATAGGAATAGGAACAAGAATAATATCTACAATCCTACTTAGAATAGAAACAGTAATAACAATAGTATATAGAATCCTACTTGGAAAATGATTGTATTATAGTATCCTAGTTGAAAAAGGAGCCTATATAGTATGTGTAAATTGGGTTTCAATTATGTAGAGAAAACAATTCAATAATATTCTTTTCTAATATTTCTCACATGGTATCAGAGCTTCTACGGTCCTAGTAGAAAATCAAAGAGCTTCCGCTGCTGGCAGGCGGCTATGACATTTGTCTGGTCAATGATTATGTTAGCCAAAAAAATTAGGTCACCGTGTATCTTTTGGGTGACTTTTTTGTATTTAATTTGTGTAGCACCATGCTATTTTTTTTGGTGACTAATTTTTCATATTTAATTTGTGTAGCACCGTGCCATCTTTCCGGTGATTACATTTTTATATTCAATTTGCGTAGCACTGTGCCATCTTTTTGGTGACTACTTTCTTATTTGTATTGGTCGTGCAAACATTCCGACCCTATCCATACAATTTTCCTTTTCAGTAGGGTCATGCCATCATTCCGACCCTACCCATATAATTCTCTAAAAGGTCAATGGAGAATGACAATTTCTCCTTTTCAGTAGGGTCGTGCTATCATTCTGATCCTACCCATATAATTCTCTTTCTTAGTAGGGTTGTGTCATCATTCCAATCCTACCTATATAATTTTATTTCGCAATTTATGACCACTTTCAACCATCAAGTCTAATAATTTGGCACATGAACAAGTTCCGACCAGCTTAAAGTGACTTTCTTGGAGTGATTTCGAGATGATCCATGTTCTCATTCTCCATTGACCTTTTAATCAGTTGAACATAAAGAATGCTTTTCTCCGTAATGATCTCGAGGAACAAATCTATATGGAGCAACCACGTGATTTTGTTGCTCATGGGGAGTCTGGTAGTCTTGTATATCGATTGTCTAAATCACTCTATGTATGAAATAGTCTTCTAAGCTTGGTTTGGGAAGTTACTGCAATTCAGGAATTTATTACTCTATGTTTTATCGACATTATGCATCAAATTCAGTATTTCATGAGAAGATTAAGCACATTGAGATTGAGTGGCATTATGGATCAAATTCAGCATCTCATGAGAAAACTAAACACATTGAGATTGATTGTCAATTTTGTGAAAACGAGTGATCAACTTGCAGATATCTTACCAAGCTTCATCGGTTGTTGTATTAATTACATTTATAACAAATCAGGTACATATGACTTGTTTGCACTAGCTTGAGGTGGAGTGTTAGAATAGGAATAGGAACAAGAATAATATCTACAATCCTACTTAGAATAGGAATAGGAATAACAATAGTGTATAGTATCCTACTTGGAAAAGAATTGTATTATAGTATCCTAGTTGGAAAAGGAGTCTAATATAGTACCTGTAAATAGGGTCTCAATGTAATAATGTAGAGAAAACAATTCAATAATATTCTTTTCCAATATTTCTCACAGTTGTCATCGCACAGAACTTTCCACAACTGTAGGAGGAATGGACAAGCTAACTGCTCTTTACCTTTTCATATAGTGACTTTATCTCAATACTGGACGTGTCTTGGAACAGGAAGGGCCCATGTAAGGTGATAAAAGCTTGTAATGTGATCCTTAATTAGTACTTCCTGATAACTAGTCTTATATTGTTGACAGGTACATATGTCACTGTATTTTTGTGCGTTGGGAGTTATTTAACTCATTTCAAAGACTAGTTTTTCTTTGTGCCTATCCAAACTCCTTGATTCAATGATAAATATCTACTTATAGGTCATGTTTGGCAGCTAATTCTGCCAGTTTACACCAGATACCTATCTAGGAACTGTGAAAGTTTCAAGTGTATAAAACTTGTCCTTCGGGGACATCCAATAAAATTGGGAAGCTTCAAGTGTATACAACAGTAGCTTAACTTAGCTTGGAACTGAAAAAGGTGCCTTTTTCTTTCAGTACTTCTAGTGCGGCTTCCATAACTGGGATGAGAAGCTTCTTTCATAACGTCTAAACATTAGTTTCTCTAGGAGTAACTTGGAGATTACCCCTTCCATTTTTTAATTAATTCACTTGAATTTTGTGCATCCAGATATGATTCAAAGTTTGTGAAGCAAACAGGTAATGGAAAGTAATTAAATCTAGCATGAGGTTCAGTATTTGCTTATAAGGTTAAAGTACAATTTATATGCTATTACGCTTATGGACCATTTCTCATCATAGCTACACATCATCGTTTTCGTGTTTATCAATTTTGTTGGAAGTTCAAATGTTTTCTTCCAAATGTATTCTTGTTTCATTGTATTTCTCTAATTTCACTCTAGGCTACACTGTGGATTCTATCTTTTCCACTTTTGACCTTTCTCTACGTGTGTTTCCTTTGATCTTTTTTTTTCTGCTTTTCTTTTAGGTGTGGTTTATGGGAGAGCAGTCTCATATCTCCATTGACTTTGATCATGTAAGATAATTTCAATATTACTCGTTATATTCTTAATCATGGGATACTCCAACGTTGGCGTGAAAATAATGCAGATTATTACAGTGACTTTGGAGAATTACATTGACTTCACAGTGAACCTAGAAAATGAACAAGACACTAAACAGTCTCAACCTTCAGAACAGTGGGTTCAAGGAGTGTTGAATAATGACGACCACAGCTCATCTTTCCCTGATATAAGCAAGAAGGTTTCCTCCTCACCAAATATCATGAAGGCAAACACAAAATTGACATCCTCAATGTAAGATTATATGCCTAAAAAGGCAAAGTTCTTTTCTGCCGGCTGACAACATAATGGATTATGCTTACTTTATATTATTATCTAACTTGAATCAGAGAGACAGCCAAAAGCCCCTCTTATTGGGCCAGAGTTTGCTTACGTAACATGGCCTTACTGACAAAAGAAGCAACTAGTGTACGACGGGTTCTTGAGCCTCTTTTTCATAGTTTTGACACTGAAAATTATTGGGCTTCAGAGAAAGGACTCGCCTGCTCAGTGCTCATGCATTTGCAGTGCCTGTTAGAGGAATCAGGTGATTTGTGGGCTCCTTATTCCTCTTCTTCAGCTGAGATTAATATTTGTGATTTGTTCAGTCTGTTGCACTTTCAGTTTTCCCTTGATACAAATTTTGACCCCAGGTGAAAATTCCCATTTGTTGCTATCCATCTTGGTCAAGCACTTGGATCACAAGAACATTGTCAAGCAGCCTGACATACAGATCTGTATAGTTAATGTGGTCACACATTTGGTAGAAAATGCAAAAGAGCAAGCTTCTGCAACTATAGTTGGTGTCATTAATGACCTCATTAAACATTTACGGAAATGCATGCAGTATTCAACTGAAGCATCTAGTACAAAAGATGGATTAACCACTTCAAACTCCAATCTTCAGTCTGCCCTAGAGAAGTGCATATTACAGCTCTCGAAGAAGGTTTGTCTTTGATAATTTGTTTTTCAATTTGATGCACTTCCAAGGTCCTGCCGTTTTTCTTTAGCTTCCAAGGTTACTAATATATGGTTTGGACAAAAAAAAAAAACATGCTTATTCAACCTATGAGTTTCACAAGACTTGGAAGTTGACATTTTTCTTTGTCAAGTGCAAGCTGATCCTGCTTTAATAACCTTGATACTGCGTACTGGATCCAAGGTGAGTGCTAGTTCTAATAACGACAACTGAATAAAAGATAAGCATCGTCTGCAGCCAGCAGCCCTTTCTTTGCAGTTTGGCCTACTTCTTCACTCTATCACATAATGAGCCTTTCATAGAAATAGAAATCTTTTGCACTTCCTAGAATCTATACCAGGAAGTAGTTTTAAAGTTCTACTTCGGACTCAGTGTAAGATTTGACACAACTACTCTTCTAAAATGCATGCTCACTCGTCGAATGTACTTGCTCCTAGCATTGTTCGAAGGACAATAGATGTTGATGTTTTCAGTCAAAACTCTGATGATAATGAGTTGGTCAAATTTGATTATATAGGTTCTGGGAAGTAAGTTCTTTTTTTGAGTTCAACGTTTGTCTGCTCAATTTATTTCCTTAGTATTTTGCTATAAGCTGCTTGCTATACCAAGTACGATTGATTGCAAGCATCAACATCATATTTGCCTCTGGTAGAGTTCAGGAACCAAATGCCATTACATGGTGAATGTTGTATTTTTATTGTCGCTTCTAAGTTTAGATCTTCATTTGCTTATTTGCATGAGCATACCCTGTGCTTTTATGTCTTAGGTGAAGGTATTGTTCATTATGACATCTGTGTCATTAGCAGGTTGGTGATGTGGGCCCTATACTTGATATGATGGGCATGGTACTAGAGAACATTCCAGCTAGCACTGTCGCAGCTAGATCAATGATTGCAGCTGTGTATCGCACAGCACAAATTGTTTCTTGCATTCCAAATGTGTCATATTACAGGAAGGTAACTAGAATCTGTTTTTGAGCACCTGATTCATGGTTTTGTAACTTTTATGTAGTCCAAATGGTATAATCTGCGCTCAATTGCCCTCAGGCTTTTCCAGATGCCCTCTTCCTCCACTTGCTCTTGGCAATGGCACACACTGACCATGAAACACGAGCTGGAGCACACCATATATTCTCCACTGTGCTTATGCCTCCTGTCAGTCCCTTGTCATCTCTACATAGTAGAAATTCTTCCCAGAGTACTCTAGTCCAATCACCAAGGAAGTTGGCTAAGGTTAGAACTAAGAGTTTCTCCGTTCAAGATGGAAATGGTTCTATAGATGGAGAGGTGGGAGAAGAAAATGAAGATGACAGTCGCCATTCACATCAATCTGGCGACTCTCAATCTCAAAGTCAATCCTTTGGCTTCAAGGATGCCCTCCCTGACAGGAAATCAGTATGGAAGAACTAATTGTCTCTTCTTTTATTTGCAAGAGATGTCCATGAATTTGTTTTCCTTTTAAGTTTATAAAATGTCTAATCATCTGAAATACTTCAGGAACTCACTTCACTTCGGTTGAGTAGTCACCAAGTTAGTCTTCTGCTTTCATCTATCTGGGTTCAGGCAACACTGACTGATAACACACCTTCCAATTTTGACGCGATGGCCCATACTTACAAAATTGCTTTACTTTTCATTCGATCAAAGGTTAGATCCTATGTTTTTTGTTGTATATAAATGTTTCTCTGTTCCAGTTTTCAATCTTCTAGTGGCAAATCCTGGACCATAGAAATGTTTGCTTTTCTTTTTCATTTTGGCTTTTTCGTTATAGCATCCCAAGTGTCTGACTATCTAACTCTAATCAGAGATGCATGGATAAGAAGTGCCTCAAGGAAATTTTTATAGCCAAAATGAGCTCTTCCCATTTACCCAAAATTCAGAATACTTCAAGAAACTACAGCTATCCAAACACGTTTTGCACAAACTATTTTCTCCAAATAAATATTTGACAAAGCTATTTTAAAACTACTTTAAACTGATATAAGTCTTATATTGCTTGATCTCCATCTTCTGTGTCATTCTGCAACTGTTTTCATCAATCACATGATAGTTGGTCATGCTAATTGCAGAATTCTAGTCACATGGCGCT
Source organism: Solanum virginianum (assembly GCA_000787875.1). Classification (NCBI taxonomy): domain Eukaryota; kingdom Viridiplantae; phylum Streptophyta; class Magnoliopsida; order Solanales; family Solanaceae; genus Solanum; species Solanum virginianum. Next base: position 33,285 of record DF361505.1, on the reverse strand, counting down.
TGTTCGGTCTTTCCAGTTAGCATTCTCTCTAAGGACTATTTCGATGGATAAAGAAGGTGAGTTGGGTTCACTATCAAGTTCCACCATCTTATATACTTGGGGAGTACAAGCTTACAGTTATTTAGTTGGGCCGAGCTAATTTGAAATCAGTAATACGACCTAATGAAAATTTCAATCACTCTAGAAGTTCATGAATGGGTTGTCGATGATTACTAATGTATCTTACAGAGTGAAATATCTGGTTTTATCAGCATTAATATCTTTGCTGAAAATATTGACTATCATTTTACTCACTGCTTACTGAAGGAGGTTTACAACCATCTCGAAGGAGGTCTCTATTTACTTTGGCATCATATATGCTCATCTGTTCAGCAAGGGCGGGCAATCTTCCTGAACTAAGTCCTGTGGTTAAATCATCACTTACTGATGAAATGGTTAATCTCCCAAAGCTCTTTGTTTACATTCTAGTTTGCTGGATAAGCAGTTGTTTTCTTCCAATCTTGCTGTTAGGCCTAAACTGATTGCTTTCTAATATATATAGTTTGTTTAAATTTTAATCATGTCATAAATGTTTGGTCAAATAGGTTGATCCTTATCTTAAGTTGGGAGAAGATGTGAGGCCGCAAACCGCATCTGGTAGTGAAACATGTGGTTATGGCTCGCATGAAGATGATATTGCAGCTTTGCAATCCCTGTCAGCAGTAGAGTTAGATGATGAGAAATTTAAAGAAATCATTATGTTGCACTTCTCATCTAAATGCGGAACATTGTCAAAGGTATTATCTTTCTTAGCTTTCTCAAAATTTTGATGTATGATGCAGGTTCGCAACCTTATAGGTGGTGGGGAATCTTTGTTTGCTGGCAAGGCAGATATTTATACATGCTAATGCTAATTTTTTGGGTCATTAATAGCTTGTTTGATTTATTTGACGAATACAGTATGATAGATAGAAAGAAGGTTGTTTCAAAATAGAAAGAATGATATAGGTTACATTAGTGAGTCTTTCTCCTTACATTTTTTTTTTGGTAAGGAATCCACCTTGTATAGGTAGCTTGGTATGTTTTGATGGAAGATTGTTGTCACGACCTGAGCCTAGGGCCTAGTTGTAACATGACAAATGAGGAACTCGGAGGTAGCTCACCCAAGCCTCTTGACATTCATTAAGCATTCATAAGTAATTAATAACTAGAGCGGAATTAAAAATGGGGAATGGGACTAAGGGAAACATTCAAGTTTAGAAATCAAGATAACATCTCAAAAAAAAATGCTACAAAAAGAAAAAATGCTCCCAGGCACTCTTCCCAAAAAACTTTCAAATTCCCCTATCGCCTTCTCTTCCCACCTCTGGTGGTCCTTCTGACCACCAGAAATCCCCTTATCCTACTCTTCTCCTTCCCTTCCCTCTCCGTCGGTCCTTCCGACCAACGGATACCACCTTCTCCTTTTGTCCCCCAACCTTTTCTCCTTTTCAGCTTTCCGGCCCCGAATCTAGCCTAGCTCAGACCAATGTTTTGCTCATGGAGGGAACTCGAGAAGGAGGGGAGAACAACATTTACTACAACGCAGGATTTAAATCTTTCGAGATAGTTAGGTGCAGCGATGGACAAGGGAACTGGTTTGAATGGACAGAACGCAGTAGAAATCTTTTTAGGAATGTCAAAGTTAGCATTAAAGTCTTGCGGTGGATGGTGACAACATTTATTGATGCGTCAAAGGTTCAAGTTAATGCAGTGAAAAGATGGAAATTAAAGGAACATTACTCTGAATATTTCTGCACTCTGAAATTTAATGCGAATGGTAGATACATTAGCTTTATTGCTATACAGGGCACCAATAAATCTGTTATTATCACTCCTGAAACTAAATACAAAGATGGGTGGGGGAATATTGTGCACAAAATTGCAAGATTCATCTATGAGCCTAGTGAGGAGGTGAGCTCGCAGGCCTTCAAGTTGAGGAGACTAGCGGTCTCATACAAGGAGGCTTGCTGCACCAGCAGATGGTCGGCACCTTTTCATTTTGGCTTTTTCGTTATAGNNNNATGTCCTTATGGTCAAGTTGAAGGGATGGACTTGGAGGAAGACGACAGTCGATCTGCAATGGTGGATTCCCACGACGGGTTGTTGGCTGGCGGAGGTCGCTAGAGATTGGGGTTGGATCAAGGTTATGGGGTTGCCGTTATCCCTTTGGTCAAAGGAAATCTTCAGTAAGATCGGCGACATGTGTGGGGGCTTCATCGAGACTGAGGAGGAAACATCTCTCAAGAACCACGTTCAGTGGGCTAGAATAAAAGTAAAGGGGGATGGGGAGAGGGTCCCCAAACAGATTGAAGTGACGGATGGGGGTTTCGTCTATACTATTCCGGTATGGTGCGAGGCTTCGGTTACCGTCAAAAAAGTGGAAACACGGAAGGAGGGTTTGTGTATTAGTCCAGTGGGTAAAGGAGGGGAATAGACCTATTTAAGGAATTTAGCAGTGGAAAAGGGGGAGGGGCACGTGGGTATATCGAAAGATGGGGAAAATTTGAATTATAGGGCACGTGGCAGGGAGACAGAAGGAAGAAGGAATAGTCATACACGGGTGGGCCAAATTAATAGTGGTAGGTCTTTGGGCCCATTTCTGGACCCCATTGCTGAGTGGGCCCAAGAAACTTACGTCCAGCCCAACTTTTTGGACTTGGTTAATATTGAAGTCCAGGCTTTCAATCGGGCGGTGGCTGTTTTTAATCCAAGTCCCAAGTGCAAGATTTTCACAAATAAAGATGATCTCCACTTAAGCGTAGCTCAGGAAGAGATAGTTGAAGAAGATGTCTTGGAAGAGGTTGAGGCAACAGGGGACTCTGGGAATGATTGCGCAGGGGGACAAGGGGAAGATGGGATTCCGACGGTGGCAGTTCCGGTGGGAATCCAATTCCCAGACGACATCACCTTGAGCATAGACGTTCCCATCTGGATACAACATCACATTATCAAATTGGGGAAGGAGTTCGTAGTCGACTTCAATGGTTGTGAGGAAAAAGCGCTTGAGCTTCTTCTCAAAATTGACGGTAACAAGATGGAAAATAAAAGTAGTCAGAAAGCTCAATGGTTGTGAGGAAAGGTCAAGCGCTTGTTGAGTTCTTGGCTACCACTTTGGGGGTCAGAGTATGGCAACTTCCCACTACGTAGTCAGAAAGCGCAAAAATCACAGAAAAGGAAAGGATTGATTGAATTGAAGAGTCTAGAACTGGACACAAGTTTCATGAGCTATGGCACTAGAAGCAAGGGGGGATTTCTAGCAATTAAAGACCAATGAAGTTAAACATAGTTTCTTGGAATGTTAGGGGGCTGAATTGTCATTAAAAAAGGGGGCTGGTTAGAAATTTGTTGTCTACATGGAAGGCTAATGTGGTCTGCCTGCAAGAGACTAAACTAGAAGGGGATATACATGACTAGTCAAAGAAATTTGGGGTAGTAGATGGACAGATTTCGTGCAATTAGAGGCCAGCGGAACAAGGGGAGGGATGGTGATTATTTGGGATAAGAGGTTCTGGGAAGGGGAGCTTAGTAGTGTGGGGGCTTTCTCTGTCACTTGCTATCTGAAGGAGAAAGGTCAAGACCTTTCATGGCACTTGACTGGTGTTTACACACCAAATAGCAGGGGGGAAAGGGAGGAGAAATGGAGTGAGATAGGCGCTGCTAGAGGTTTGTTCTCTGGTCCCTGGGTGTTGTGTGGGCACTTTAACACAGTTAGATTCCCAACTGAGAAAAATGTGAGTTCTAGAATTATTAGAGCTATGACTGATTTCTCAGAGTTCATCGAGGACATGGAGCTTGTGGATTTGGAGTTGTTTGGAGGCAAATACACCTAGAAAAAAGGGGATAATCACACTACTGCTGCCAGGCTGGACAGATTTCTTTTGTCGGAAGAATGGGACACAACTTTCAGATGCATCAAACAGAGTACTCTCAACAGAGTGACTTCGGATCATACTCCTATTTTGTTGCAATGTGGAGAATGGGGTAACTCAAAGTCATACTTCAAGTTTGAAAACTGGTGGTTGCAGACAGAGAATTTCAAGGACAAAGTCAAGGAATGGTGGGAGTCTTTTAGCTTCAGAGGTAGGCCTGATTATGTCCTTATGGTCAAGTTGAAGGCTCTAAAAGACAAGATTAAGGAATGGAGCAGAACCATCCCTGGGAATCTGAATTTATATAAAGCTACTGTTTTGGCACAGTTAGCTGAATTGGATGCAATACAGGAACAGAGGCCACTAGATGAGGGGGAAATTGCCTCTAGAATGGCTTTGTCCTTGGAATTTGAGGACATAGCCATGCATGAGGAGACAGCTTGGAGACAGATCTAGGGCCTTATGGCTAAAAGAGGGTGACAGAAACACTAGCTTCTTCCATAGAAGAGCAAATCACCATAGAAGAGTCAACACTATTGACAAGCTGAGAGCAAATGGTGCTGAAATCAATGAACCTGAGGAGATCATGAAGAGCATTTGTGACTATTAC
>DF361505.1:1488-27519 GCA_000787875.1 Solanum virginianum | reverse complement strand
AGGTTTTGTAAATTGCTTTCTGACATCTTCTTCACCGACCAACTATAATGATTTCCATCAGTGAAGGTCTGTGGGGTTAAAATATGTATTGGTTGAAAATAGTCGTGCCTTACAAAGGGAACTGCTTCACTTGGCTGTTGACCAAGGAGGCCATCCTAACTCATGAGAACCTGAACAAAAGAGGGTATCAATTGTGTTCCAGATGTTTTTTGTGTGAAGAACAAAGAGAGACGGTTAACCATCTTTTCTTACATTGCACATGGACTGAGCAGCTGTGGCAAATGTTCATTTCCAAGAGGAGAATCACTTGGGTAAAACCAGGAAGGATTAAAGAGGCTCTGAAATGCTGGAATAGGGATGGAAATGCTAGTAGGAAGGAGGAGAGATGGAAAATTGTCCCCCCTTGTATTTGGTGGACAGTATGGCTAGAAAGAAATCAAAGATGTTTTGCTGGAAAATAGAGGACCATACAGAGTCTTAAGCATGACTGTCTTGCATTATTTTATTTTTGGTGTAACCAGATAGTTGTAAACAATGATGTTACTGGCAGTACTAGTATTAACTGGTTGTAAGAAGCTTACTGGGATCCTTGTATGTACTAACTTTTGTGGGACACTACCCCCCTCTTTGTGGTAGTGTGCCTATGTATATATAGAAGTAACTGTTACCTTTCTCAAAAAAAAAAAAGAAGCTTCACTGTCCACACATACCATTCTACATTAAGACTTAGCGGGGACCAAAACAAAGTCATGGTTCCCCTCAAATACAAAAGACATGAAAACAAGATAGAAAGTAAAAGACTCCACTGAACAACTCTAAATATATAGGTGTCTCAAATTACATGGCATGGAGATAGAAGGTGGAATCCCCGAACTAAGGGCTCACCAAGCTACTAGTCTTGATCGTTGGAAGCAAGCCACGTGCTGGTGGATGAGGTGGAATGCCAGTCCTACATGGTGACATCATGTAGGCAAAATATGTGTTAGTACGTTGGAACGTACTAATTATGTGAGATGCCACGCAAATGTGAAACTGTAATGTCATCATGCATGAAATTATAATGTCATCGTTCAAAACATGCAAGACATGGTCAATGAATAACACTCAATATGAAGTGAAAATCAAAGTATCATATGAAAACACATGTGATGGAATGAAGACATCAATTCATAAACCTTGTGGGAAAGGACCGTACCCGACATACAAGGCCATGTGAGCTATTACATGGAATCCAACATAACTCCCTACATTGGCACGGGGAGACCACTTGTCGGGTGGAACTTCGTCAACTTAAGCATGCATCATTCTTTATCATTAGGACTTCTGTGGATCTAGTAGCCTAGTCTACGAGGGCTCCTATGGTGGTGCATAGTTAATGGGGCAAGGGGTTGCTAATACGGTTCCTTTACCGAACCCCACCTCAATGCCTCATTCGGTGCTAAGTCAATCCCACGGAATGCTTTAGAAACAATAAGCATAGTCATGTAATCATAAAGAGCAATCTCATAGGAGTAGCTCGATAACTCGAAAACCACCCAGGTGAGAATTGACCTTTCACATTGAGGGTTCATCATAAAACATCTTCAAGGGCTTTGCAACATGCTTACATCTTTGACAACATTCATAACTTTAAAACTTACTTTTAGCCCTTATCCTTATCATCAAGTGAAATTCATCATAGCTTAGTGGGCCCATGTAATCACTTGAAAACCACATGATTTAATGGTATAATGCATGGACATGACAAAATAGGCAACTTTAAAACTAGGATTATGCAGCCCACACATCATTGGAAGAGCCCTAGGTAATGACATCACAACACCCAACTTGATAATCCTAGGAAATCATGGTATATTATCACATTACTTCATTTAAGGCAAAATACATGCAAAATACTTCACAAAAACGTCATTTCAACCATGGTCATGCAACTCAACATTTTCAAGAACTTAAAGGTAAATGGATTTATTGAGGAACTTTGTGGGTGGAAGGTACCCACAAATCAAACTCACATACCTGAAAATGACTTTTAAGGAAAGGCTTAAAGAAGTTTGGGGAAGAAGCTCTTGGATGGAAACCCTAATCCTTGCCTTGTCTAGCCTTGAGTGTTTCTTGCATTAGAGAATTTTGAGAGAATTAGGAATAGAGTGAACGAGAGGCTTTGAGAGGGTTTAGGGTCTGATATGGGAGGCAAAAGAGTACCAAAATGACGTAGTTATAAGCCTAGGGTGTGAGGAATGGACAAAATTGCCCTTCATTAGAACTTCTGGAACCCAGTTCATGACCCTGTTTACGGGCCATAAACCAAACCATGAACCACACTATAGGTTTTGTCTTGTTCAATTTCCCAAGCTTCTGAAACTTGGTTTATACAAGTCAGTCTACGATCACATTCTACGACTCGTAGAATGAACTACGGGTCGTAGAAAACCCTCGTGGTTTCCTTCCGCACTTAGCAAAATTGTTGGTCTTCAGGTGCCCATCTACAGGACCAAGAAACGGCTCGTAAACAGGACTGTGAGACGTCCTGTTGTTCGTAAGTTCAACTTCAAAAATCATATTTTCCATCAACTTAGGGCATCAATCCATGACCCCTTTCTACGGTCTGTAGTCCCATTTGCAGACTGTAGATTGCCCTCGTGGATCCCTTAGACACTTAGCCAAATTTGTTTCCCCTGCACCCCAAACCTCGAACCTATCTACGACTCATGAAATGAACCACGAGCGGATCCCTTAGCCACTTAGCCAAATTTGTTTCCCCTGCACCCCAAACCTCGACCCTACCTACGACTCATGAAATGAACCACGAGCCATAGATTGGGCTCATAATTCAACATGCAACATTTCTGGTTCCACTTCTTTTGCACTTTCCTAACCTTCTAACTTGCGGGTCCTTACAATTGTGGTTAACTCAGGTTGAATCATGGAAACTTCTTGTACATTCTTTTATGACAGTGATTTGATGTTGCAACAATGAGTTTTATTGACTTATCAACAAATAATACAGTAGAAATTAAAGTTGGTTGAAGAAATAGCTTCTTGTTTTACAAACATGTGTGCCACTGTTTATGCAAAATCTCAGGAAAATGGATCCACTATCAATATGTTCTCTTGTTTTCCTCTTCCATAAAAAAAGTCTTTGGGAATAGAGAAACACTGAGCAGGGATACCAGATGGTCATGCCCTTAAAAAATCCCTCTTATGTATTATACTATTAAATAAATGAGTTTCTTTGTAAATCATGAGCTTCGTATGAGTAGGGATACCAGATGGTCATACCCTTAAACAAATCCCTCTTATGTATTATACTATTAACTAAATAAGCTTCTTAGTAAATCATGAGCTTCGGGGTACAGGATTTGTTATCATCTTCTTCTAGAACAGGATGTTTAATCTTGGCTACTGTTTTCCAGGATGAGTTATCAAGCATGAGAAAACAACTCCTGGAAAGGTTTGAACCAGACGATGCATATCCACTTGGGATTCCTCTGTATATGGAAACGCCTCACCCCTGCTCTCCTCTTGCTCAGATTGAGTTCGAGACTTTTGATGAGGTTGTAGAGGAACCATTTTGTGTATTTGAGATATTCATTATTTATGTCTAGTTGGTTACTATTTTTCTTTTGTGATGTCTTGAACTTTTTCTCCCACCCCGACGACATGACTTTCAGATAAACTTTCTAAGAGAGGTGATTGTGTTTCTTTACTCTGTTAGGTCATGGCACCTCCTTCCCTCATAGATGATGAAGCAATTTCAGATGCTAATGGAAGCGAATCAGGTCGAAAGACATCTCTGTCTATCAATTCCCTTGACATTCTAAGTGTTAACCAGCTTTTAGAATCGGTGAGTAACTGCTTTGAAGAACATGTTTTAGAATATATGTGGAGTTGCTTATGTAGTAAATTAGTCTATGGATATGCTTACTTAAATATTATTGACATTTAAACTTTGAAAATCCATTTGGTCTTTGTACTATTGCAATGAGATCAAAAGGGGGAAAGATTAGAGAAATATGTCTGCATACTTGTCTGGCCTTCTGCAACCTTACTATCTCCGGTTCTCTATTCTGCTTCGAATTGAGTTGAAGCTGTAGTTTGTAGGGAAACCAAGGTATGCAAGCCTATGAATAGAGTAATCTTTAGCAAAATCCTGAAAGTTGTAGAAATGAACACGCTGAGTTGGTTGAGCAGGGGATCTTCCAAATGGAGGGTGTCAAGTACGAAACCACTTGCATGCTTTCTCGGTCAAGCTTGTGGCAAAGGGCTTACCTAGTGTGATTTACCTCTTCTGTGTGGTTTGTGGGATATTACTCTGGAGCATTACCCTGTGCGCACCCAACGCACACCCAAAGGAGGATAACAACTGTGGATTTCCTTGTCATACAAAAATGAACATGAAAGACCAAAGGGCTACATTTAATCATAAAGGCTGACCACCTGCAAAGTTGTCGTCTATGATTGCCACTTTTGGTTTTTTAATCAAGAGAAATTCCTAAAACTACAAAACAACACCTAAGCATTGCAAACTAATCAAATAATAATGTTATGAATTTACACTGTTATAGCTCTTAAGCTACATTCCGCTAACTCCTAAACTACTATGGAACTAAAGAAAAACAAATCAGGTTTTCAGTAGTCTGACAAATACACTTGTACAATACCCTTTCCCCTCCCTCAACTTGATAAATTCACTTATCTTACACTGGTCTAGTGTAGATCGTCTCCAGCCTACTTGAACAATTTGAAATAACCCCATTCATTCCTATGGAAGTAGGGAACTTGTATTTCTCATTCGCAAATCCACTTTGTTTATGCTACTAACTCCCTGTTAAAAAGATTTGTCCTCATTTTAACTTCCTTTGATTAGTAGGATGCCCCTGTGTCCTTTCTTTTTCTTGCCAATTGAAGTTTATTCAAGTGTAACTCTCTTAAAGTGCATCTCTTGCCTATTGTATAGTAACTCACTCCCTTGTATAGCATGCTCGTGCAAAAGAGAAACATCCCTAGGCAATGTGTTAGGCAATTCATTAGTATTCAAAAGAAGTTCCTTATTAATAAGGAGTTCAAGTGCAGTTTCATCCTCAATATCTTCCAAGTACTCTATGGCTTTTGATACAATACCCACTTGTTTTTTTTTTTAATTTTTGAAAAAAATACTCACTTGGTTTCCTTTATCCTTAGCCTCTTCCTCTCATTTTAACCACTCTTCTTTTTACCACTTGGCATTTTGCGATTTAGCATTACAAGGAGGATGCGATTTAGTACTACTTATTTTAAGAAACATATTGGACCGGGGGTCTTTCAGAAACCTCTCTACTTCCACAAGGGAGGGGTAAGGTTTGCGAACATTGTGCCTAGACTCGACCGTGGGATTACACTAGGTTTGTCGTTGATGTTGTATAAATGAGTTTCTTTGTAAATCATGAGCTTCGTAGTACAGGATTTGTTATCATCTTCTTCTAGAACTCATAAAACATCTTCAAGGGCTTTGCAACATGCTTACATCTTTGACAACATTCATAACTTTAAAACTTACTTTCGATGTGACAATTAATTGACATCGTTCAATTCTTCCCCTCCTTTTTCGTCTCAAAAGTTGCCACTTGTCTCACCCTTCTCTTGTTCATCATTTCGTTCACTTTCTCACTTTTTGACTGTTTGCTTGATTCTCTTATTTCCTTGGAATCCATGCTTATCGAAGGAGGTATTAAAGGAGCAAGAGTATACTTGTTCCCCCTCAAAGAAATGCCATGCTTGTTGCATTACCATCATGGCTGACTTGTCTATCAAATTGCCAAGGTCTACCAAGCAACCAATGACATGTTTGCAATGTGAACCGCATAAAATACAGCTTCATCAATGTGCTCACCATTTTTAAAATACAAGCGTTTGCTTGGTTGCCATTAATTCACCACATTAATTCATCCTTTGAAGTTATTATGGTTGAGGCCTGAGGGTTGTTTCAAGGTATTTAAATCCAAAGTATCAATCAAAGTGGTACTAGCAATGTTGTACAACTTCATTATCAACAATCAATGAACAAATATTACACTGTTTATGTAGCATCTCGCATGGAACAAAATAACTTGGGTCATAATCCCCTTTAACTTGTGCCCCCATAAGTCTCCTGACAACTAAATTGATATTAAATTCATTATCCTCCATAGTCTCATCTTTCACATTCATCAACATCACGCGATCCAAGGTGCTCATCGTCACTATTTTTCGTGTGATAACTATTATCCATAAATAGAATTATCCTCTGGTAGGGGCATTCATTCATTCTGTGGAGGATCCAGGATTTTGACTAACGGGGTTCGGAAAACAACAATGTAGTGGCTCGGATTTGAACTTGGAACCTCAAGTGAATTTTGACTCCCCTCAAAACAACAAAGCCAACATCTAGTCTCGTGTTCAATGGATTCAAATGTATATCTGTACATAAAAAATAAATAATTACCTTATATTATATAAAAGTTTAGTTTTTCGTGGAGGGGGTACAGGTGCATACCCTCCGACTCCCTAGATCTGCTCTTGCACTCATCATATGTCCTCTGCCTAGAAATTTGAAACATCTGACATTACCTCAATTATTATAAGATGTAGGTTTAGCTAACTTACTTCCATCATTCCCTTCCATACTAGCCTTGCTTGTGTGTTAACTTTGGTTGTGCAGTCTTGTTTTCCATCCTTGGATTTACGTCAACTGAAGAAGGCTCCCATCGCTCTTTTTTTCTTCCCCAAGTGTGGGTAGAAGTCTTTTTCTTGCTAACCTTAAGTTGCTTCTTGACTTACGAGCCTTTTGATATGCCTCATCTAAGTCTAAAAATGAACGAAGCTCCAATGAATCGGCAAATTCTTTGTTGATGCTGGCTAGGAACTATGTGAGCATGAACAACATTTTGGCCCTCATTCTTGTGATTCCAATTCATGTGAGCAATCTTCTATACTTAGTCCTCCTGTTGCAAAGTGTAGACTCTTGACGATGTATTTTTGATAATAATTGGGCACAAATCTTGATCTCATAGCGGGTCACATGACATCCCATCAATGAATAGGCCCAAGGCATCTCTTTGCCTCTTTTGGGTTACTTTCTCCCACCAAGTTGATGTAGACCCAACAAACTCAGTTACCGCATACTTAATTCCTCCTTGCATCCGGAACATTATTTAAATGGAAGATCCTTTCAATCTTGATGACGCATTCTAAGTACTCCTCGGGATCACTGCTGCCCTAAATAAAGGAATTCACACCTGATCCTTATGCAAAAAAATAAAAAAAGAAGCAATGCTCACATTGAAGTGCTTCTTCTTCCTTTATCGTAGCTCTTCATCATGATTTTGCCTTTCAAGTTTCACCACATCTCCTCTCAATATCTGCATATATGCCCAGTACTTCATATAGACAGTACCCACATATACATAGTATATGTAAATCAATATCAATTTGAGAAAATTCTTCCATTGAGGTAGAATTAACTTACTTTTGTTTGAAGTAGCTTTAACCTTCTTGAACCATTTTTCCATACTTCAAATTCTATGCGAACTTGATCTATTCCAAAAAAATACTCCACGAGGTAAAATGAATCTGCTAGTGTCATTTTTATCATCTTACACTAGGTTAAAGTCAGAGTCAACCCAAAAAGTCAATTGTGAGTCTTGTGGTCAAATCCCAAAATAAATTATGTTCTTGAGTTACACATAACATCTATAATTAAATTTTTAATCCGGTTTCAAGTCTATGTTCAAATCCTAAGAGCTGCATCATTTAAAAATCCATTCTAATCCGTTGAATTATTCGACTTTTGATGCAAAAGATTTATAGATGGAGCTCAAATTACATGCTTTAAACCTAGGTCAAAATCCCTCAATGTCATTTATTTAATGTGTTTTTTTGGCGGGAATTTTGGTATGTTTCACCATTTTTTAGTTTGGGTATTGGGTGAGGCGATTCACGATGATACTTTTCACCTACAAATGTTGGATAAGTGTTAGTTTGTGGGGAGTCTTTGTGTTCCTGGGGCTAGACCTCGCGTTAGTGAGACTTGGCAGCTTAGTGGGCTGCTTTTGTGGGGGACCCCTTGCGTTCGCGAGACACCAGGGAAAAAAAATAATCTCCAGTGTTCAACTCTCATTTTTCTTGTCGAACTCACCCGAGCCCTTCAGGTCCCACCCTTAACCATACCAAGTAGTAACAAAAGCAACATATGAACCTATGGGAAGTTTCAAAACCTGATGGTATAAATACTCAAAACGAGGGGTTAAGATGTTACACCTTGTTTCAAGAGATTACGAGTAACCAACAAATCTTTATTAGGTGATATCTAAATGGTCTTGTAGGTAAATAGAATGATGATTTTGACCAAGTATAGATATGGTTGTTGTCCTTAAAATGATGAAGGAAAGGCTATTGTGGAGTTTGTTTTAGCTTATGATCTACATGGGGTATGTTGATGTTGTTTTAGCTTATGATTTAGTGAGTGAACCATAGTCAAATAGATTTATCCTTTCAAGAAGACGTGATAAAACCAATGGTGCGAACTGTAGGGTCATACCAGGAGAAGCAATGGCTGCACAACTAGGGTGGTTGTCTTGATGTATAGTGTAAGCGTATAGAAAGGAGTTGCAAGCTACCAAGAATTCTAAAGGACAACGTTTCAAGAAGCACTATAGAAAGGAGGTAAATGGGCCACAGAGGGCAAGAAAGACATCCCATTGTAGAAAATATCAAGTTGCATTAAAAAGCAACAAGTGAGGTGTTAGGTCTGCCTAAAGGTTTAGAACCTCGATCACTAGAATCCTGTTGGTGGAATCACGAGGTGCAAAGAGTTTTTTGAGCTAAAAAAAGAGTGCTATATAAAGTTACTAAAAGTAGAAGGCCTTTGAAGAATATATGAGAGCTAAGAAGGCTATAAGTAAAGCTCAAGGGAAAGCCTAAGCTGGTTTATATCAAAATAGGAGAAGGGATACAATGCCCAACTACCGACTCCTTCCAGAATTGCATTATCAGAAGTGAGCTAAGAATTATCATTAGTGGACACCTACTACTCTCCACTGGTTTGAGAGTCTCTGTATACTTTTATAAAGATAAAGATATTCATAGGGGCTAGAAAGACTCGGCCATAGGAATTGAGAACACCTAAAATATTTTTATAGTGTACATCCTTTAGTTGATCCCTCATCTTATAGATGTCAAGTAACAAAGGAAACATTTAAAGGGGGCAACTGATGTCAAGATACGTGAGAGACATGCTGTGACCTTTTAAAGCTATTCCTTACCAAGAGCATTACCTAAGAAAAGGAGGAACTTTTAAGACAGGGAAAGATAGAATTTCAAGGCCTGATTGAATTTCTATACAAACAAAGCACACCACATGATCTCCAAGATGTCTGGAGTGGGTGGGTGGGTGGGGGGGTGAGGTTCAGTAGAGTTTTTTCCAAAGTCATGTTATGAGAAGTACTTCTTAACCTGGGAGGGATTGCCTTTCCATATATCTCAGTTTGGATCCTCAGGACATGAGAAATGTGTCTTTCTTTCACTTGGTGTTAGAAGCAAGAAGGGTGATCTTGATGGGGAGAATTTGAGCTAGATGAAAATTACTTATGTCAACAGATGCTTTTATGTGTAAGGCTCGGGTGAAGACGTGGATCATCTTCTTCCACATTATTGGGTAGCTTCTCGGTTGTGATGAAAAATTCTGAGATGGTTTGGAATATATTGTGTGATGCCAAGCACTATGAAAGATGTGTTACTGAGCTGGAACTTGGGAAGATGGAGGAGAAGATGTGTGGCTTGTGGAAGGTTGTGCTTATGTTGGGTCATTTGGAGAGAGAGAAATAGGGGTATTTTTGAAGAGGTAGAGAATGATCTTGCACGTGAGGAATAACCACTTATCCTTTTTTTTTTGGTGCACCCATGAGGTTCCTTATAAAAGATTTGATGCCATTCATAAAAACATCTCTTTATTTAGGTTTTTTACCTTTTGATGTACTTCTTGGGTACCACTATGTTTTTGTCCAGCAATAAAACTTTATTACTTCATCAAAATATTAGGAAAATAAAATTATAAAAAGGAGGAGCTGAGGATAACTCTGTAGAAAATAAGTTCCTGTAAGCAACTATAACTTAGGAGCATTTCACTTCTGAGGATCTCTTAGTTAATGAAATTGATTAGCTCATGTGACATGTCATTCAACATGCATAATTACTTGGTGTTTTTTTTTTTTTAAAACATAGTCAAATTGGCTGTGGGGACTATGAACTATAAGATCAGTACCATGTTCCTGTATCTAACACTATCTCTTGCACATGTAGGTTCTGGAAACTGCCCGACAAGTTGCAAGCTACCCAGCTTCCTCTACGCCGATACCATATGACCAAGTAAAAAATCAGTGTGAGGCCCTTGTTACTGGTAAACAACACAAGATGTCAGCCCTCCAGAGTTTCAAGATGCAACAGGAAACCAAGGCATTACTATCCTATAATGAAAGTGACAGGAAGAACCCTTCTTTACCAAAGATGGTGAGAATAACTCTGTTTGTCCCTCTATCAGTTGGTCTATCCAAGCTTTTTTTTTTGTGCTTGAATGATATATTTACTTATCATCACATGATTTTTGATATTCTGAATAGCTAACTGTTAATTGATAAATAGAGCTTTAAGTGCTGCGATATCCTTTGATGCAGCTTTCTTTGGTGATTAGTCTTCCCAAGAAAAAAGTTACAGTACGAAAAGTCAGGATTTATAGCATTCCATCAAACTTACCTGCCAGCATATAATTTTAATGACACCAAACGATCGGGAAGTTGAAGAGCTCTTCGTTCTCTAATGGGATTGAAGTAGAGTGCTCCATATGTGGAATGAGCAAAGTTCATTCAGATCCTCTTAACATATTCAACTTTTTTTTAGTGGTTTCCCGAAACTTTAGAATATGATATTATCATCATATCATCATATCATATCATATATTATTAATAGTGGGAAACTTCAACTTGCAAAGTTAATTTACCATTTTATCCCTCCACTAAATAAAAATACTATAAAATATCTAAGTAATTAAATATAAAAAAGTAATCATATCAGATTATACTTTATACTAAAAGTGGGAAGGTGTTAGGTCAAAAGTTGATCATATAATGATAATGATAATGCCTCTAAGCTGAAAAATTGAATTACCAAAATGTCCATGTAAAATTGAATGAACTATTTACCCTGTAATGTACCATTATCTCTAGAATATTTCTTGTACTAAAAAGTAATTTTACATTCCAATAAATAATATTCAACTAAATACTTTCTATAATATAACAAAAACAAGTTAATAAAGATAATAAAGTATGAAATGTCGGCTGTTCAAATCACCACAAATGTATTCAAGTGTCTAGGTTTTAATAGCACAATCTATTAGTATGGCCTTTGATTTTCAACTATAAAGTTAAAGAAATATAACACCCTTAAATAAATAAATAAATAATTTAGTTTTCCATCAGTTGCTACATTAAGTTATTAACCACATTTATCTTACCCCACTTTTTCATTGCTATAACATAAAATAGTATTTGAAAAGTTACAACCAGTTAATCATATATATATATGTTATTCATAAGATGTGAAGAATAACTTGTCTTTTACTCAATAGAGAACAATGATATAAATACATGAAGAGGATAATCTAACTATGGTAACGAAATATTAAATCCCTAAAAATCAGTTGTACTTTCTATATACATTAATATTATGGTAACTAAATATTAAAATCCATAAAAATCAGCTGTACTATCTATATACATTAATTTTCAGATTTTATAACACTCCCTCTTAGGCTAGAGCATAGATATTGATCATGTCCAGCTTGTTAGAAATGTGATCAATTCGAGTTCTAATCAATGCTTTTGTGATCGAATAAGCTATTTGTTCTCCGGTCTTCATGTAGCTGGTGGAAATCAGATTTTCTTGAATCTTCTCACTAATAAAATGACAATCAACATCAATATGTTTAGTTCTTTCATGGTACTCTAGATTTGAGGCAATATAAAGAACAACTTGATTATCACACTAGAGTTTTGATGGTGTAGGATGCTGCAATCCAATTTCAGTTAAAAGATGTATCCACATAATCTCACACTTACACTATGACGTAGCTCTATACTAAGATTCTGCACTAGATCGAGATACAACACCTTGCTTCTTACTCCTTCATGACACTAGGTTCCTTCCAACAAAAACACAATAGCTTGTAATAGATCTTTTATTAATTTTGGATCAAGCCCAGTCAACATCTGCAAAACACTCCACACGAGTATGACCGTGACTGCTATACAGTATGCCAAGTCTATGAGATCCTTTTAAGTAACATAAAAATGTTTAACTGTAGGTGAGACATGAACTGGCTAACAACACTTACTGCAACTGCAATATCTGAACGAGTCATGGTAAGGTAGTTTAATGTCCCAATCAACCTTTTATATCTCTCTGGATCAGCAAAAGGATCACCGTCATCTTTCATAAGATTTACATTTGGAACCATTGGAGTACTGCAAGGTTTGGCTACCAACA
This sequence comes from Solanum virginianum, assembly GCA_000787875.1. Taxonomy (NCBI): domain Eukaryota; kingdom Viridiplantae; phylum Streptophyta; class Magnoliopsida; order Solanales; family Solanaceae; genus Solanum; species Solanum virginianum. The sequence continues at coordinate 14,964 of DF361505.1, read as the reverse complement.
TTCTAGTAATCTTTAAGCAAGTCAAGAATATACTTTCATTTAGATGGGAAAATTCCCTTCTTGCTTATATTTACTTCTACACCCAGAAAGTATTTCAACTGATCCAAGTCTTTTGTATGAAACCTTGTATGCAGAAAAGACTTGAGAGAAGAGATACCTACAAAATCACTTCTTGTAATGATAATATCAGCAACATATACAACAAGCAGGATAATGCCATCTGTTGATTCCCGATAGAAGATTGGGTGTTCACATTTGCTCATTATCATCCCAAAATCTTGAACTACCTCACTGAACTTGCCAAACCAAGCACGAGGACTTTGTTTTAAGCCATACAATGACTTGTTCAAATGACAAACTTTTCCATACTCCCCCTTAACAACAAGACTGGGTGGTTGCTCCATGTACACTTCTTCTTGAAGATCACCATGAAGGAATGCATTCTTAATATCCAATTGATGTAAAGGCCAATTCTCAGAAGCAACCAGAGAAATGAATAAGCGAATGGAAGTGAGTTTGGCAATTGAGGAGAATGTGTCTGAATAACCTATTCCATACGTCTGAGCATACCCTTTAGAAGTTTGGCCTTAAATCTTGCTACGGACCCATCTGGATTAACTTTGACTGTGAAGACCCACTTCCATCCCACTGATTTCTTTCCCTCGAGTAAATCCACCAAATCCCACGTGTGATTTTCCTCTAAGGCATGTATTCCATCAAGCATTGCATCAGACCATCCAAGATGATTCAAAGCCTCCTTCAATTTTTTGGGTATAAAGATAGAGTTCAGAGAAATAATCAAAGATCTAGACGTAGAAAATAAGTGGCCATAGGACACAAAGTAAGTAATGGAATATGTGGATTTGCAACTATATGTACCTTTGCGAAGAGTAATAGGGAGGTCAAGATCTTCTGGAGGAGCAGACAAACTTAATGACAGAGGGATTGGTCTTCTTTCAAACCACGAGTGACTTGATAACCTAACCATTTATCTTCCTGCTCCTGACTTCGAAGAAATAGGAGGTGCATAGAAGAATGGTGTAGTCTCTGAAAATACAACATCATTGGACACCAAATATTTTTCTGTGTTCGGTATACCTCTCACTACCTCATCGAAATCTTCTCAAAAAAGTTTTTTGACTTCCTCATCCAGGCCTATTGAGGTTCATAGGCACTAACTACATTCACAATATGACTACCGACCACAAGTTTAATGGACATCATTCTATCATTAATTCTCGTGATCTTAACTACATACTCTCTAAGGTCCTCATCTACTAGGACACAACTCCATTTCTAGCCCTAGAGCCATCCCAGTACCATAATTTAAACCGATCTATGTCTTGAGCTTTGGTACCTAGCCATCTGGTCTCCTGAACACACACTATATTAATTTGTCTCTTCTTAAGACTCTTAACTAGCTCTATGAATTTCCCTGTAAGTGATCCTATGTTCCACGTCCCTATTCTCAATTAGCCCTTGCCCCTCTTACCACTACTACCCCTAGCCTGACCCTAACCGACGACATGACTAAGAAGCTAAACTACACTAAGAAGCTACACTTTCTTGATAACAACAGCCCAATAATACAAAACAGTAAAAAATAAAGTATAATTAACAATATTCCAATATCCGAATACAAAAAGCAAAATGAAAAACAATAATCCTATAAAAATACTTGCAACCACAATATGTAACAAGCAAGAAGTATGTAACAAGAAAGAAATATTGCAAAAATAGAATATATTAAAAAATATGTAACAAGCAAGAAATATATAACAAGCAAGAAGTATAGCAAGAACTATGTAACAGGCAAGGAATATTGCAAGAAATATAAATATTTCATAGCAAAAAGTATAGCAAGAACTATGTAACAGGCAAGGACTATTGCAAGAAATAGAAATATTTTAAGAAATATGCAACAAGCAAGAAAAGAATATATTCAAAAAAATGTAAATAAAGAGGAATTTTGAAGATATCACCTAGATGATAGAATAGAATGAAGCTGAATTGGAAGATGTCACTGGAAGTTTATGAAATTCACCTACAAAAATGATTGATGGTCGTCGAAAAGAGATCGCCGGAAATTTGCTGGCGGAAGTTTAGTCTAGTCCACTACCGGTGGAGGAAATTCTGAGTCAGAGCCCAACTTCAAGATCGAGTGGGTGATGGAAATACACCGACAATGAGAGATGATGTACGAACACCGTCGAGTCTTGGCTATGGATCGATTTATGTTCTGGTAGAAGCTAAACCTTTCGAAGCAGACGGTGAAAATTTTCCGCCGTTCGCCTAAAATTCGAACTTGAATTTCATGCAAATCGGCGATCAAGTCGCCTCAAGCAGGATAATGCCATCTGTTGATTCCCGATAGAAGATTGGGTGTTCACATTTGCTCATTATCATCCCAAAATCTATCGGCGATCAAGTCGCCTGCAATGTGAAGAAGAAGGACACTAAGAAAGGTGCGTCTTGGATGTTTAATTTCCTTAAATTTTGCCGGAAAGAGATCACCGGAAATTCGCCACAGGAAATTGTTGGCTATACTAATTATTCCTCAATATAGTTTATCCCCGCGAAGAGTGAACAACGGTGACACAGCTGTACTCGAGAGAGAAAGTCTAGTGAACCATTTACATTAGAAAGCTTGAGGAAAGGAAAAAAAGAAAATGAAATGAAATGTGAAAGAATTAAATAAAATAGAAATGAAAAAAAAGAAAAAAAGAAAGATGAGAAGGAAAACAAAAGAAGAAAAGAAATTAAGGAAAATAAAATAAATTTTCAATAAATCAAAGACTCATCACAAGGATTTAATATCCAACTACATTGTACACCCCCTAACAATGAGATTTTAGCCAATCTTGCTGAAAATAAGAATAGATTTACCAAAAGGGTTGTCCATGGCTATAGATTTCAAAACCAAGAAGAAATTAGATGTAAAGTCTTCCTTTCTCCTCTTAATTCTCTCTGAAAACCAAGTACAAGCTTCAGGTCTCTAGAGGAATGAAAAGTGCAAGAATGTGTTGTAGAAGTTAGGATTGTGTAACCTCAAAATCTCTCCCTTGGTTTTTTATATCAAAAGTAAGACAATACCCTTTGTTACCATTCGACACACCATTCGGTGGTCAAAGTCGGGAGAATCGTATGGTTACCTCGTCGCCGATTTGAACTTATTCCTTCATCCTGCTTCTGTAACATTCAGTGACACACACTATAGATTGTCGACTTCATTCGGTGATCTGCCGAATGGCCTCATACATTGTCGAGTTGAACCATAATTTTTGACTCTTTCTTGCCAGGTTTTGTAACTTTCGGTGACGGTCAATTTTACCGCCGATGCGCACTCGGTGATCTGTCGAATTGCCATTTCGTGTCCGAGTTGCCACATCAGTTGAGGGGGGTTGGGTTCTGCAATATTAGGATGTTGGTTTTTTTTAAAAGGAAGAATGGGACAGGAAAAAATGGTTGAAAAAGTCTCTCAATGGATTGAAGCTTTGAGTAGCTTTCAATATTTTTATTAAGCATTGAAAGTCTTTAAAGAGCCAACATAAAACAAAAAATCTGCATAATTTAAAATTTAAAATGACCTAAAATATCTCAACTTAACTAAAATTCAAAATTCAAATTATCTTAAACTAAATAACTTATTTTACTAAAAACTACTGCAATAACTAAAAGCAAATCTCAACGCTCCTCCTTTGCTTTAGTTACTAAAATTTAAAAAAGCTGCACCTCAATTTTTACTTCTGCTGCTTGTGCTTGAGGATTGTTTTTAGGCTTGCACACTTTTGTAACATGACTGACTTGTTTGCAATTTCCACATATTGCATCGGGTCTCCACCAACAAAACTTTTCCAAGTGTGTTTTTCTTTTGCAGTATTTGCAAAGAGAATAATTACCTTTTTCTTTTCTGCTTTGCGCATAAAGAGCACTTTCAGTAACGTTGTCTTGTCTGAAAGCTCTTGTGCTTGAAGTGCACTTACTAATTCTTCAACAGATATAGTCGAGAGATCGCTAAACTCTTCCAAAGATGAAATTTTAGACTTGAATCTCTTTGGAATTGTCACAAGAATTTTTTCTACGATTCTGTCATCTTTGAAATCCTCGCCAAGCAACCTCATTTTATTAACAATAAAAAATATCTTGTCAGAATAGTTAACAATAGTTTCATTCTCTTGCATCTTAAGAGATTCAAAATTCCTTTTCAAATATAAAATTTGCATTTGTCTGACTCGATCACTTCCCTGGTATTCTTTTTTTAGTTTTTCCCAAGCTTTTTTTGTTGTCTCATGAGCAATGATTTTAGAAAAAAATTGAATCCGCAACTGAATTTTGAATTACAGTTTTGGCTTTGAATTTTTTGGTTTTTTCATCTGAATGAGCGTTAATCTGAGCAAGAGTAGGATTTGTAAGAAGAGGTTGTAAGGGTATATCTACCATCGCAACTTCCCACAAGTCATAGGCTTCAAGATGTGATTTCATTTTTACTGACCAAATCTGATAGTTTTCGCTAATGAAAATTTTTGGGGCACTCAAGGAGAGACTACTGCTTGCCACTTCAAGTTAAAAATTGGTTAAAAATAGCCTATGCTTTGAAAAAAAATACCGGTTGAAAATAGCCCTGACGGGTTAAAACAGGTTGAAAAATAGCCCTTGCGGGTTAAAAGTAGCCCTAACAATTTAAAAAGGTAGCCCTTGCGGGTTGAAAATGATATGGTAGTTCTTTGGAATATTCACAGATTCCGTAAGATCAATGAGGCTCTTGATACCACTGTTGGTTTATTAAAAGGAAGAATGGAGTAACAAAAAAGGGTTGAAAAAGTCTCTCAATGGATTGAAGCTTTCAATATGTTTATTAAACATTGAAGGCCTTTAAATGGCCAACATAAAATAATAAATCTATATAATTTAAAATTTAAAATAACCTAAAATATCTCAACAACTTAACTAAAATTCAAAATTCAAATTATCTTAAACTAATAACTTATTTTACTAAACTACTGCAGTAACTAAAAGCAAATCTCAACATAGGCGACCGGTGTACCTATTTGGCGTACCACCGAACATATTAGGCGATGTCCCTTTTTAACTGCCTTTTATGCATTTTCTTTTTTCTTGCCAATGCTCTAGATGTCTAGTCCTGGCCGTAAAGCATCCCACATCAGATAAAAAAGGAATAGTCTCCTTAAATGGTCTTGGACAATCCCTCCTTCATGAACTAGCTTTTGAGATGGTTGAGTTAAGGCCTAAGGTCCATTTCTTTAACAAGTAGTATGTCATTCAAAGTAGGATTGTGAGATAGTATCCAATTCCTACTAGAATCCTTGTTCCTAGTTTATCAAGGATAGGGTATCCTTAACCTCATCTCATTGTAAGGCCTATTTAAGGGCTCAATCTGCTGAAAATAACATTGGTGATTAGTGTTTTAAGAGGCTGCTTCAGAAACATGGTTAAACATTCTTGTTGTTCTTCTTCTTCCTTTATTCAAAGCTTCTTACTGTCTTGGGGGATTGAGGAACATGTGAGTTAGGTTCTTCATCATTATATATTCTTCTTACGTGAGTTTAAAGAATGCATATGCTGGTTTTGTGAAAAACATCAGCAAGAGTGCTTTTGTTTTTATTTTCTTTATGCTTGAGAGGTGCAAAACCTTGAAAGTACATCAATTTTGGTATCGGAGCCCAATTTTTGAGTCTTGATTCGCTATCTTGGTCATGAAGTCGATGGAGAATTAAGTAGTAGGTTTAGGACCCTCTATCAATCGATGATCAACTTCAGATTGAGAAATTAAGGATCATAGCCCTTGAACATGAAAATAAAGAAATAGAAGTGCAATTTGATGGTTTGAAGGAATCAATGGAACATCTCACAGAATTGGTTGAACATTTGATGCTTTAGAGTGAGCCACCAAATTAGCTATATTGCCTACAACTTTCCTCACTACCACCTCCAACAGTACAACATACTGCTGCAACATCTCCCATTTCAAAATTGAACACTTCAACCATGAGCAAGCATGTTGAGCAAGCTGAAGAGGTTGAAGCTGACCAAGACATGAGAGCAGTGAGGCAGCCATGCTCAATATGATGAAAACACAGAAGAATATTCAGATAATCAGGGGAGTAAGAAGGATGAAATTGATCAAGATCATATCAATGTGCTAGAAGAGACCCCATAGAAGGCCACACAATAATCGGGAGAGGTATCAACGTGATGATATTAAGCATGATTCTGGTTGCTATGGCATATATCAAGGTGACGAATCATTGCTTGGCTTATAATCATTGAGATTTTTTTCTTTTTTGGGTGAAGTAACAATTACTACAATAACATACCCAGTGAAATCCCACAAGTGAGGTCTGGGGACGGCAGAATGTACGCAGACCTCACCACTACCTCATGAGATAGGGAGGCTATGTCCCAAAGATCCTCTGTTCAAGTGCAACAAATCTCGGTATAAAGGAGGAGACAATGAAGAGGATATAGAAAATAACAAGGAAACTGCGCAAAGACTACCAATAAGAGCCAAAATAACAATAGAATCATGTCATAATCAAAACACAGTAAACAACATACTAGGATAGATTATTAAACACAATAATACTAGGATAGATTATTAAACACAATAATACTTGGATAGATTATTAAAAAAACAAAAAAGAACTACATTAATACGACTAGTACCATCGCAAATTGCACCAGTCACCCTAAGCAATGCAACACTACACTACCTACTAATCTTCTGTCCTAATATGTGTCCTCCGCACTCACCTATTTAAGGTCATCTCCTTGGTAACTTGAAGTTGCATCATATCGTGCCTTATCACCTCTCCCCCATACTTCTTTGGCCTACCTCACCTTACCCTCTATGACCAACCTCTTGCACCTCCAAAGAGATGCATCTATGCATCTCTTCTTTGCGTGTCCAAACCATCTCAGCCTCACTTTCTTCATTTTTCCTTCACGGTGGCCACTCCTACCGTATCCCGATATCCTTATTTTCAACCTTATTGCTTCTAGTATTACCGCACATCCACCTCAACATACTCATCTCCAAACATGCATCTTCCGAATGTGAGAGTTCTTGACTGGCCAACACTTAAATCTGTACAACAATGTCGGTCTGACCACCACTCCTAGAACTTACCTTTGAGTTTCGGCGGTACCTTTTTATCAAAAAAGGTTCTAGAGGCATCCAGTGAGTGCAAGAATTACAAAAGCGGAATAGGCAGCTCCTAGGAAGGACAAAAAGGAACCTATCATAGAACAAGGGAGCTGCCAAATTCCAAAAAGAGATCACGAGTATACGCAGGTGTAAGATTAACCCAACAAAGCAGTGAAACTAGATATTTGGCCTCAATTGTAGAGCTTGAAGTTGATGTACCATCAAAACACCTTTGATTCCTTTCTAAGCCATTTGACTCTCCAATGCTCCTGCACATTTATGAGGCTAAGCTGATGATGCAAATCTCTCAGCCATACATGGGAAAAAATTTGCTGTTTCTTTTGACGACATTCTTATTTACAACAAGGATGATCATGAGCATTTGAGGAAGTTCTTGGTGCTATCGCTAACACTCCCCTCAAGCTGGAGTGAATATATCATAAGCTCCAAATTTGTTAAAAACTCTGTGCTTATAGTGGCAGCAATCTCACTAGCATTCTTAACCAAGTGATAATCATATGCTTGATCATCGTATATCTGACCCATAAATCTTAATTCAATTAAAGTAGACCATGATATGTACTTCCTACTTACCCTTCAAGTTAATTGTGAAAATAGTGGGAGAACTTGATATGGAGAAGTGAGTTTGAATGTCACATGTATTTGAAAGTCACCTTTTTTTTAGGGTCATATTGAGTTTTCCAAGTAGATTCCCAAAAGTTACATCAAGAAAGTGATACCGTTGGAGTGCCGGAATACATCTGGAAATGCTAAAAGAATTAATAGTAAACCTTATATATAACTGGAGGGTGATGGAATACTACCTATAGGAGCCGAAAGAGTGATGTCAGATTGGCTAAACCACTATATATTCCAAAATAACATTGTTGAAGCCTCAAATTTTATGATTTGAAGCAGTGCCAGTGAGAAATAGATGTTGGGGAACACTCAGGATGAACTGATGTATAGCGAGTCGACTAATACCGGATTTGACGAGAGAAGACGTTGGAATTTGTCTCACCTGCCAGTGCACAGTACTAGTGAAACTGATCTGTGCGTGGTTGCCAATGGCAAGGTTCCTGGTAATGGGCTTCTCGGCCTGAAGTCATTAGAGATCTGCGAATCTTTTGAGTCAGAGATGAAGCTTAGAAATAACTTTACACCTCCAAATCGAAGTTATTTCAAATCAGAAGGATTCTTCCATTGCAGAGGCTTATACTTTTTTTTTTGTGAGAAAATGAAAGAAAAGAAAAAGGGTGTTAGAATTTTCCATGGCTGATGGCTCTGATTCCATGTAGAATTAGAGAGAATATAGTAATTACAAGTGAATACAATTTGTAAGTTTCTAATTACAAAATCAAATCAAATCAACCAATTAATAGTTAATCTTATTATTTTAATGACGAGTGTGTTGAGTTTATTGAAAAATTAATAACAGTAATTGTTTTGCAATGGCAAAGAGAGAGATTTTGGACAAAAGGCTTGGGGTTACGAGACTAAGAGCCCGTTTGGATTAGCTGAAAAAAGTGACTTTTAAAAATTACTTCCAAAACATTTTTTAAAATGCTGAAACTTATTTGAAAAATAAGTAGTTATGTGTTTGGATAAAAGCGCTTAAGATGAAAAAATGTTGTTAATGTGTTTGGTACCTAAGTGTTGTTAAGCACTTTTTTGATCAAAATGTCTGAAATACCTTAAGTTGTTACACATTATAAAATGTTAATTATTACTCTAAATTTTTGTTTTCAAATTAAATTAAATTAGAATTAATTTATTTTAATTCATCTTCAATATAAATTGATTATATATGTTAATTTATATGTCTAATTTATTTTAAAATTTTAAAATATATAATTTTGATAAAATATATGAAATATTTGAGTATTTTTTTAAATTATGTTTATAATAAGTAATTGATATATTTCTTCTTTACCATAACTAATTTATAAAAAAATAAAATAAGGAGAAAATAACTTAGAAGAAAAAAAGAAGAAAGAAAGAGCAAAAAAAAAAAAAAGAAGAACAAATGGAAGAAAAGAAAAAATAGGAAGAACGAAAAAATGGAAGAAAGAAAGAGCAAGAATGAAGAAAGAAAAAAGAAAGAGCAAAATTTAGAATTTTTTTTTAAAAAAAAAGTAGGAGCAAAATAATATAGAAATTATAAGCAAACATTAGGGATAAAAAGGTAAATTTAGTGGAAAATAGTTCCTTCCTGTATTTGGTGGAAAACAGTAATTGCCTGTATTTGGTGGAATATTTAAAAGGAAAGAAATGAAAGGATTGTTGAAGCAAGGAGAGCTTGTACAGAATATCAAAAGGAAGGCCATCACGACTTTATGTTTTTGATGTAAAGAACAATGTAGTAGAAGGGGAAGTTCAGTTAATAGACTTCATAGGGTTACTGTTATTAGTTTCCAAGTGTAAATTTTTGGAGGTGGCCAACACGCCCTTACTGCTGAGGAACATAAAGTCACCAGTTCCAAAAAAAAGTACTGCTAGAAATTCAAGTATTTGGGACTTCAAAAATAAGAAAACTGATTCTGTCCAACCTTAGAAGATTGATTTCCAGCTATGAACTGTGTGGACCGACTTCTGTCTAGCTGTTGATCAATTCTTCTTTTGCTAAAGTTGTGAGTTAGCCTTTCAATATATCATTGTATTAGGATTTTACCTAGCATATAGGTATTTTATAGTGAACCTTGAATGCTGTACATTATTTCTTTACAGAATAAATAATTTTTATCTCTAGTTTATAATTAGCCTAACACTACCACTCACTACATTAAACCTGCACTTCGAGATCATGTAAATCTACTTGACGTCTCTCTTGCTTGAATCTAAATCCACTTTGGCTGAAGGTTGGATTATTTTGATCCTACTATCTAGAATCTTCTGTTAGCTGAATGAGGAGTACAAAAAAAGGGCATAGCCTTGCTCTCAGTGAATCCAGGTTAGCCAATTTGCCTGAAACTAAGGCATTCCATTGCTCATTCAGTGGCCTAGTAAAAGTACATATTAGCTACATGGGAGATGATGATCAATGCCCCAGTAATGGTTTCTAGTACATCCCTCAACTTTGATGAGGAAATTCTGCAGGTGACACTGCTTCTGATGTGGAAAAAAAGAATAACATTCTGTCAACATAGGGATGGCACCTTATTTATTTCTCGTGTTATAAATGACAAATGTTTCCCCGGAGATCCTGCATATGGAGACCATGGTCCTGAAATATTATCGAGTATTTTAAGTTGTTCCTTTTCCTTTTGTTCAGGATATGGTGCTTCACCAGGATCTAGAATTAACAAAAGTTGAATCAACTCATGCACAAAACCCTCTCTCTTGTTCTCGGGAGTATGGACAACAGTCCTTCAGGCTGCCTCCTTCAAGCCCCTACGACAAGTTCTTGAAAGCAGCAGGATGCTGACTTTGATATTTTTATTTACACGTGCTTCTAATACTTGTAAGTATTCTCTCAGCGTGCCTACCCAAAAGAAGTGTCTTTCTGATGTAATTTAATTTGTATTTAGTTCATATTTATGTGATGTGTGTAATCTGGAAAAAGAGTTACCAAGTTAAAAAAAAAGTGTGTAAGCTGGAAAACATAAGCCGAAATAATTTATATCTGTTTTAGTACAAGAAGAGGAAAAGATTGTCCGTGGTGTCTTTCTGTCTTCTTTTTTGTTTCTTTGCTGAACTGGTATGTACATACGGAAACTGTTTTGATCTTTACGAAGAGGACATTGATTACATATGGTTTTCTGGACGAAGTTTTCCAGGGTATGTTTGCAACAAATTTTCTAAGTACCCAAAATAAACTGCGATGACAAACAAAAGACGAAGAAAAGAGATTTTATTGATGAATATTTGTTAAGTATATTTCTAAGTATTTCCTTGATTCTTCCTTCCAACAATCTCCATGATTCGAGGGATGAAGCAACGTCTTAACATGATGGAGATCTTGTGATATATATGATCACCAAAATGTCGGGCAACACTTCGTCTTTTCAGGTTGATCTTCTGAATGAACTCTATGACCATTGAATTCTTGTTGAAGAACTACATTAGTTGATGTTTGATCACACTGGTTGTGGATGCCTTTACCAACTGCGGAATGCTTTACTCTAGAGGTTATGTGACACCCCTATTTGTAGTTGTAAGGGTGAGTTGTTCCATTACATACAACTTTCTTGCCTTTTTTTTAATTGGCTCATGTGAGTCATCAAACTATCATAAAAACTGTAGAAACTTAATTATGGCATTAGTTATTCATGTTTCTTTTTGTTTCACAAGTTGGTGGGTTTAAAGTAGGGAAAACTAAACCCATGCCATTTTTGAGTCACACTATTACATCCATATTTCCTTTTACATTTGTGCCATGTTAATTAATTACAATTAATATCTTCCTAATTTATCTACTATTAAAATTTGCATGCTCATATCATAGTGATGTCAACGCCCACATTGTATGATACCAATAGGATATCAATATGTTGGCAAAATATCACAGAGGATTAATATCAACAAAGTATCACAAGGAATGAATTTTCTACCAATTTAGAGTTTAATAAATATGTTTGTGAGGTTAATAATTTTCTCTTAATTATTTTATTTTTTTTAAAAAGAGCGCAAAACTATATGATACCTGTAGGGTATTAATATGCCGATGGAGTATTTCAAAGAATATATTTTTTACTAATTTAGAGTTTACTAAATAAGTTTGTGATTTTATATAATTTTCTCTTAATTAGTTTATTTTTTTTTTAAAAAGAGCCCAAATTATATATACCAGTAGGGTATCAATCTACTGATGGAGCATCTCAAAAGATATATTTTTTATTAGTTTAAAATTTAATAAATAAATTTGTGATTTTAATAATTTTCTCTTAATTATTTTATTTTTTAAAAAGAGCACAAAATATATGATACTGTTAGGGTATCAATCTATGAATGGAGCATTTCAAAGAATATATTTTGTGCTAGTTTAGAGTTTAATAAATAAATCTGTAACTTTAATAATTTTCTCTTAATTGTTTTATTTCTTAAAAAAGAGCCAAAAAATATATGATACCGATAGAGTATCAATATATCGATAAAGTATCACAGATAATTAAACTCAGTCCTATATGATACCGATATGGTATAAATATATCGATATAGTATTACAAGAATATATTTTCTTCTAATTTAGAGTTTAATAGATAAGTTTGCAATCTTAATAATTTTTTTTAATTATTTTATTTTTCAAAAGAGAATCCAAAATTATATGATATCAATAGGTTATTATTAATAAACCGACGGGGCATCACAAAGGGTATATCTTCTACTAATTTAAAATTTTAATTTTTTTTAACTGTTTCTGATTTATTTCTTTTAAAAAAGAACATAATCCTATATAATACTGATAGGGTATCAATATATTAATAGAATATCACATATATATATATATATATATATATAATATAAGGCACGACTGCAACCGGCCCGGGAACCGGTGAACGAATATACAAAGAGGCACGAGTAGAATAGAACATCCTATATAATATCGATATGATATCAATATATAGCTGGGGTAGCACAAAGGATTAATTCATAGCAGTCATGTCAGCGTCATGCTGATGTAATGGGCAAAATAAAAAAAATAAAAAGTGGGATAAGAGGGTAAATAATTTGGATCATGAGTTTACTAAGGATAAATAGTTTGAATTAGATCCAGTTTGAGTAAATAATTTTATATTGGGTCTAATTTATATTGTTTTATCTTTAAAATTATACACTTTTGGGCCAAATTTGTGAGTCCATTAAATTATGAGACAAACGTGTCTCACACATCCGGAGGTTGACCCATGTGTAAGCTAGGCGTCCAATAGAGGAGACTCTTCTCCAATTTTTTTTCTCCATTTTTCTCAAGTTATTATTTTGATAACTGACACATGATATAAGTTATATTTAATGGATAAAATTTAATTAACTTATGCCATTAAATGAAAAAAAGATGAAATGATCAATTAAATCATAATCATTTAAGTTAAATTATGTCATGTGTCAACCATCAAAATAAAAACTTGAGAAAATGAAGAAAAAAGAAATGGAGAGGCGTTTTGTAAGAGTCCAATGCTAGTTAATTTCGGAAAATTTTTGTATATACCATAAAAAATCATTAATATTTAGGGAAAAATTAGATAGAATATGTATTGGATCAAAATAATTACTCAAAAACATCAAATTATGATTAATTACTAAAAATGGCCATTGGACACATTATATTTCAACCAAATGTCACGACCCAATTTACGGGTCGTGACTAACACCCC